>JAREIS010000453.1:222500-295188 GCA_030060385.1 Muscicapa striata striata | reverse complement strand
GGAATTTAGACAAACTATTGGAAGTTGCGGGGAAAAGTTTATAATAATAGGGAAAAGAAAGGCCAGGAAACAACAGGCAACCATGTTAGCAGTGTTACAGCGAGGGCTGGGAATAATATGAGAGGAGGGAGCCGAGGACGTGGAGGGGAGAAGAGGAATAGTAAGAGGGGAAATGCCAACGGGTGCTGGAGACTTATGGGAATGAATTGAATATGTGTGGGAAGAGGAAGAATGCAGCTAGATAGATCAATGTGCTTTGTGTAAAAATAGAGGGCATTGGAAAATGAGTGTCCTCTTAACCAAGGAATGGGTTTTGGGGGGAATTATAGCTGGTGGGAATGGAAATCAGGGAATGACGAATAATACAGGTGCCTTCTCGGGAAATCCACAAGGTGTTGCCCAAGCCTTTATGATAGGAATTATCAAAATTCATCCTGACTAGATAAGGATCTGAAAGTAGTAATGGAGTTGATGGGAACCGTTAGAATTTAGAGTAGATACAGGGGCATCATATTCAGCTGTTAACACTAAGCTAGGACCTTTGAGTGATTCTACTATCCAAGTAGTGGGAGTTTCCGGGACAAGTTGAGGAAATCCAACGTTTTTGCAGCCATTAGATATAAAATTTGGGGGAAAGAATTTGACCATCAATTTTTATATATGCCAAATAGCCCAGAATCACTATTCGGGAGGGATCTATTGTCAATGTTAAGAAGCAAAGATAATATTTGAAAAGGTAGCGTAAGATTGGAATTTCCTGAGGAGAATATTGCTAAGTTGTTTGTAGTGAAAGAAGTAGAAGCAGCAAATACCACAAGAAATAGAACAAGCTGTAGTACCATGGGTATGGGAAACAGGGAGTACCTGGAAAATCAAAAGCTGCACAACCGGTTGTAATAGAACTAAAGGAAGGAGTTCCCGGTAAGGGTAAGACAATATCCTTTGAAATTGGAAGCACGAATAGGAATAGCACCCATGATTGAACAATTTCTTAGCTCGGAATTTACAGGAATGTGAGTCAGAATTCAATACTCCAATATTCCCAGTCAGAAAGCCAAATGGTAAGTATAGATTAGTTCAGGATTTAAGAGCAATTAATAATATCACTAAAGATATACACCCAGTAGTAGCTAATCCGTATACATTGTTGACAGCTGTGTCGGAAAGGTTTTAAGTGGTTCACAGTGATTGATTTGAAAGATGCATTTTTCTGTATCCCCTTTGGCACTTGAAAGTAGGAAATACTTTGCCGTTGAGTGGGAGAACCCAGACACGGGGCTAAAGAAGCAGCTCACCTGGGCGCGTCCACAAGGATTTAAAAACTCACCAACTATTTTTGGAAATCAATTGGCTCGAGAGTTAGAAGAATGGAAGACGACTCAGGTAAAAGAATCACCTTTCTTATATGTTCTTCTACAATATGTTGATGACATCTTTATAGCCTCACAGAAAAGGATGTTTGCCTCAGACTCACTATTGAATTACTAACATGTTGGGACAAGCTGATACAGAGTATCAAGGAAAAAGCTCAGCTGGTAAGAGCCCAAGTGATTTACCTAGGCTGCGAAATTTCACAAGGGGTGAGGAAGTTAGGAGTTAATCGAATACAAGCAATTTGTACCATACCCACACCACGAAATCCGCAAGAGTTAAGGTCCTTTCTAGGTATGGTAGGGTGGTGCCGCTTGTGGATCCCGGAATTTGGACTAAAAGCAAAACCCCTGTATGAAGCAGCCAAAAGCCCTGTGTTTCAGTGGGGTCAAACACAAGAAAAGGCATTTCAGAGTTTGAAACAAGCCTTAAAGGAAGCCCCAGCACTAGGGTTACCAGATCTTACAAAACCTTTTCAACTATACGTAAATGAGAGACAGAGACTGGCAATAGGGGTTCTCACCCAAAAATTGGGCTCATGGAAATGCCCGGTAGGATACTTCTCAAAGCAGCTAGACTCTGTAAGCGCTGGATGGCCCGGTTGTCTTAGAGCTGTGGCAGCAACAGTGCTCCTAATTTGAGAAGCCAGAAAATTGACTTTGGGGAAAAGGATGGAAGTATTTGTTCCCCACATGGTCATTGCAGTTTTGGAGCAAAAAGGGGGGCATTGGCTCTCGTCAAGTCGCATGTTACAATACCAGGCATTTCTCCGAGAACAGGATGACATTGAACTAAAAATAACCAATCATCTTAACCCAGCAGAATTTCTTAGGAGCAGCAGCCAGGAAGAAGGAGGCGAATTGACACACGACTGCGTGGAAATCATTGAACAGGTGTATGCCAGCCGGAAAGACCTGAGAGATGAGCCTTGGAAAAATCTGAATGGGAACTGTTTACAGATGGATCCAGCTTTATGGAGAAACGGAACCAGGTATGCAGGGTACGCAGTAGTGACTTTGACACAGATAATAGAAGCTCGAGCTTTAACCCCGGGAACTTCAGCCCAGAAAGCCGAGATACAAGCTCTGGTAAGAGCCTTAGAATTGAGTCAAGGGAAAAGAGTAAACATTTGGACTGATTCAAAATATGCCTTTGGAGTAATACATGTACATGGAGCTCTGTGGAAAGAAAGAAGACTGTTAAATTCTCAAGGATCAGAAATTAAGCACAAAGAACAAATATTAGCACTTTTGGAAGCAGTGCATAAACCTCAGGCAGTAGCAGTGATGCATGTAAGAGGACACCGGAATGAAGAAGGAAAAGCGTCCCAAGGAAACCAGTTGGCTGACAGAGTTGCCAAACAGGTCGCCCGAGAGGTATGGACACAATTAGCTTTATTACCAGCGCGATCTAATCCTGCTACTTCTTTTCTTGAGCAGAGACCATGGTATACACATGAAGATGAGAAACTCGCTCAATTTCTCCAGGCTCAGAAGAATGAAAAAGGATGGTATGTCACAGCTATAGGTCAGGTTGTACTACCGACAAAGGTAATGAAAACAGTTTTAGAAATTGAACATAACAAGTGCCATTGGGGAGCAGACGCATTAGTACAATTTTTAAAACATGAGGTGATTTCCAACCAGATGTTAACAATGGCAAAATGGATTAACGCCACGTGTCCAGTCTGTATTAAAAATAACCCAGTGACACAAAGGCAAATACAACTAGGAAAGTTACAAGTAGGGCCGCAACCAGGAGACTATTGGCAAATAGATTTCTCAGAGCTACCAAGAGCACAAGGGTACCGTTATGTACTGGTGTATGTGTGTACTTTCAGGGTGGTCGAAGCTTTCCCATGCAGGACTAACCAAGCAAAGGAAGTAATTAAAACCTTATTACGAGAAATTATCCCTAGATTCGGGATCCCATTAGGAATGTCCTCAGATAGGGGGCCTCACTTTGTAGCTGGAGTAGTCCAAGAAGTAGCCAGAGTGTTAGGGATAGCTTGGGATCTCCATGCACCCTGGAGACCACAATCCAGCGGCCGAGTAGAACGGATGAATCAGACATTAAAAGGGCAGATTAAGAAAATTTGTCAGGAAGCAAAGATACAGTGGCCTCAGGCACTACCTCTAGCCTTGCTAAGAATCAGGATTAAACCTAGAGAAAAGATAGGAGTAAGTCCATACGAAATTTTGTATGGCAAACCATATCATGCTGCAACCTACAAAGGGGACCCTCACTTAGTAGGAGATCAAGTATTGTTGAATTACGTTTTGTCTTTAAATAAAGTCCTTACAGCACTGCGAGGAGCATTGCAGTGGAACCGGCCTCTGCCCTTGGAAAATCCTGTCCATGACATCCAGCCAGGAGATCAAGTATATGTGAAGAACTGGAATACGGAACCCTTGAAAGAAGTATGGGGCGGTCCTCACCAGGTGATCATGACAACCTACACAGCAGTGAAGGTCCAAGGGATCGAAAACTGGATTCACTAAACCCGGATCAAGAAGGTCCCATCGAAATGGGAGGTCCAGCCCTTATCAGCAACAAAAATAGTGTTCAAGGCAAAACCTTGACTTTGTTGGTACTAATAATGCAAACATGCTTTGTGCGGGTGGGGGAAGCTTTTGTCAAAATCACTGTGCCTGAACCAAATCTAGTTGTACCTGAAGGAGCAGGAGTAAATTTGACTTGTTTATTTTCTAACGACCAGAGAGTTGGATTAGAGGAAGTAAAAGCGTTCTGGAGATTAATTACTACGGACCAGGTATTCACCGAAGGGATCGTGACATTCTGGGATATGGAACAGCAGAAAGGTAATACCACACTGATGATACCCCATATAGAAGTTAATCAGAGCGGTCAGTTCATATGCACTGTGCAAATTAGAGAAAGTTTTGACTATGGGTACCTAAATGTAGATGTTCTAAAAGAGAATAGGAGGACACCACAGGCAACAGAGGTTGGAAAAACACAACAAGAATTGGGACAAGAAAATTTAATAGTGGGATTAGTTAGAGATTTTGGGCAAGTACAAAATACGACATCCATCACTGCATGTTTACCTTTACCTAAAGCGGCGGGAGATCCAATACCATGGGGCATCATTCCCGTTGGGGAAATGCCTCCAGTAACCATAAATGGGACAAAAAGATGTAATAAAGTGATGCGGAATCATACTAAGATGATAGAGGAGACCTATACAGTTCGAGGGCAATGGTCATCGCCGGGACGAAGGAGTGAGTGCCTAGAATTACCAAATGCAGTTTATTCAAAAATTGGACGATTTAAGGATGTAGGCTGGTGTTCTTATGACATAAAGAAAAAGAGACAAAAACCAGTCACAGAATATTCTTATGAGATAGTATGTCAAGAAGGGAGAGAAGAATGGGAACATTGGAAAACGATTTGGGGTCCCAGCTTGTTAGAATCTTACAGTTACATAGGACCAGTACATTGGTGTGTCGAATGGTCAGGCCAAAGAGAGCAAAACCACCCAGGAATGTTAGGGACAGAAATAGTAAGACGGGATCGACTGACCCCCACACCTAGCTGGAATTGTAGCAAAGTCATCACATGTGATACCCCCGAATCCCAAATTGGTTTAGTGCCAGTCCGGATACTACTAAAATGGGGTTGTGAATGTCAACAATATAATCATACAATAACAGGTGAAATAAAGGGGGTTTGGAAAGATTGTGAGGCAACTACCGTCAGGAGTCCAGGGCATTCAGTGTGGGTAATGGGGCATGGACAATGGACTACCCATATGCCCATTAACGGCCCAGTCACGCAGATTACTTTAGGGGTCCCTACACTTTGCCCTTTCTGGAAACAGTCTAAATTAACACAAAGAGAGATGCAGTCACGAACAAAGAGAGAAACAAATGAGGTGGCAGAAGAACTAGGACTGGGAGATGAAGATGAATGGCATGAGCCCTCATCGGGAGTTAAATTTGGATGGGTACTAGAATCCCTGTTTGCACCAATTTCTACATATAGAAACCGGGAGATGCTGTACAAATTATTAGGACAAACTGAGAGGTTAGCCGCAGTTACAAAGAAAGGATTTAGGGATCTGAACTTACAGTTACAAGCAACTACTAGAATGACGGTACAGAACAGGACGGCGTTAGATATGTTGTTGTTAAAGGAACGTGGGGTGTGTGGATACCTGCAAAGCAAAGTTGACCACTGTTGTGTACATATACCGAATGTCAGTGAAGAAGTAGAAAAGGACATAAGTCAATTGGAACAAATTGAAACAAAAGTGCATGAAGAGCAGGAAGAAGCTGAACATAATTGGGTAGGAGCACTATTTAGCTCCCTAGGAATCCAAGTCTCTGGTTGGATATCATCGATAATACAGTATGTTATCATGATTGTAATCGTTATTGTGATATGTATAATTGGGTATAGATGTCTTTTAGGAATGATTGCTCGAGAAGGAACTCACACCCGACGAGTGATGAGAGCCCTGACACGGAAAGAAGTAATCTCATCAGCTTCTCGAGAAAGTCCACCAACCTACCTAGAAACCATCACTTAATGAACTGAGTTGAGCATCCTTGCAGAAGATCTGAAGAATGCTCAAAAGGGGGGAGTTGATACCGAATCTGTAAAATTACTATAAAATGTATTAGAATTATAAGTAATAGTAGTTATGCTAAGGCTTAGAAGGCAGCAGTTCACAAGTAGGCCCTGGGAAAACAGGCCTGGGAATGTACTGAGAACTACAAAATAATTAAAGGATCTAGTAGAGCATACAGAACATGACGAAATAATAAACGATAAAGGTTAATGTATAATCAATGATAAAGGGTTCTGGTGGTGGGAAGACAAGTAAGGGGGATTTAGGGGGGTAGCCTACAGTTTGGAGTAGACAAGCATGTAGAATTTATGACTTTTAGGAATAATAGCTACAAGATTTATGTATCTGTATTGTCTTGAAGTGTGTGTGTGTTTCTGCACGTAGACAACTTTGTAAGAGGGTATAAAAACCTGGCAAAAATGGGAACTGGTGAGATCTGACTTTGGACGCTAGTCCGCAGGTCTCCGGGCCCTTTGAATAAAGCACCGCATAAACTAACTCCGTTAGTTTGTGTTTTGTTTGGGATATCGGGCAACAATCCTACCCAGCTTCAACAGATGGTGATAGAATATACATTTTGGCAACATCCTGTATTGCAACCCAACACATCAGTTAACAACCAATAGATATGAGAGCCTTTCTAGCACATAGGGGTAAGGTAGATTAAAGAAACATTTTCACTGCATTATTCATCTGTTGTTAGATATTCGAGTTTCCCAATGAATAGACAGCACTGGATTCACACAGGGTGCTCTACAGCATGTAAAAATATTTATTTTAAGGATGTATATATATATATATAATTTAAATATTGATTTCTTCAAGGGCAATTTTTCAACAGTACACTGGAAGTTTCAAATGTTTTTTCTGCCAAGCTGCTTTCCATCTGGCTGACCCCTGGGATTCATGTAGAGAAGGCCTAAGTAGAAGAAGTTGCTTCCTTCTCTGACACCAAGCACAGGCCCTTTTTTAGCCTAGGCTACAGGCTCCAGTAACACTGTCACTCACCTGTAGCACCTCCTACCTTGACATGCCACAGTATCCAACTGCTTGCTCACCTCAACATCTCTCTTATATTAGTCCCATTCAAAATTGAATGAGCTGTGCTAAGGATACATTTCCCTGGGGATATCTACAGGGCAGCATAGAAAAATCTGTGGTAGAATTGACTTCCTGCTTTTTTACACTGCCCCCAGGCTACCCCAGCAAACTTCTCCCAGAGAAGCAATAGCTAACCTTAGTTTCATACTGTAAAATTCTCCCCTTTGGTAAGTGACAGTACAGCCCTCAATTCTTACAGACATTTCAAACTGGTAGAGAACTCTAAAAATAAAACAATAATTGTGCCTTAGATATACAAGGGTATCATATGAGGCCCAGAGGAGTTGCATGGTCTTTATCAAGTGATAAAGGACTCTGTTGGGGGTTGGGTTGTCCTGTTACCTGTGGAATTTTTCCTACGGAGTTGCTAAAGAAGCACTAATGGCTGAGTACTTCAGATGGGAAGAGGGAACTCCTCTGGTTTTTGGGAGTTTCTCTTGGAGGAACAGAGACACCGTGAGATTAGAAGCAGGTAAAAGGACAGTGAAGGCAATTGCACTCTCTCATTTGCTCTTGGCTTCGGAGGAGGGAGGTCACCGCTGCCACCACCATAACTCAGCTGCAAGCTCACTCTTCTGCTGCTGCTGGACCCTAACCTGCTGTTTCAGCTTGCTGTTTTCCAAGAGTCCTGCGGAGGCATCGGGACCCACACCCCCCAGGGTTTGCGAAGCGAAGCCTCTCTTTTCCATCCCTTCCCATCTCGGACTCAGCCCCATTACCGTGTGCTCCCCGAGCTCGCGCCACAGCGCCCCCTGCAGCCGTGTGGGGATCATTGGACCTGCCCTGTCCACCAGGAAGCTGCCAACGTTCCCTGCTGGCTGTGATGGTAACTGCACCAAAGGGAAAGTGCCTGCGGCCAAGAGGACTGTTACTGGATTCCTGGTTCTGTTTGTTATTAATTCCATAGTTGTTGTTGTGTTGTTTGCCTTGTTATACATACTAATAAAGAACTCCTATTCCTATCCTCATATCTTTGCCTGGGAGCCCCTTAATTTCAAAATCATCTGAGAGGGGGTTTACATTCTCCAATCCAGGGGAGGTTTCTGCCTTCCCTAACAGACACCTGTCTTTTAAACTGTGATATCTATATACCATATTGTAATTCGTGTTGTAATTCGTGTTTTATATAAAATAAGACTGCAAAATAAAAAATAAACGAGCCACAAGTAAAGGCAGTAATTGCCTCAGAGCTAGGTAAATTAACATATCTACAGGTCGGACTGCTACCGATAAGCCGATCTCCTGGGGAAGCCTGGAAACTCACGGAGGAGCAGCATTTCCCGAAAATCCCATCACTCCCCGCCCAGGACTGCATTCCCCGACTCTGGATGAAGACTACCACCTAAAAGCAATACACAACAGACACAAAATCTCGTCAAAGAGCAGGAAGGACTTTGTCTTATGTGGACACCAGAGCTGAATTTAAAAGAAACAAAGGACTGTCTCGCTCCAGGCTATGAAAAACAGTATAAAAAAGGGTCCAACCAAAACGGCAGTGTGAACACCAGGGGACCCAATGCGACAGAGGCTGGGTAATATCGTGTGTTCACCCAACACCGAACCCGGGCTCGGTGTTGTTCTTTCCGGTTGTGGCTTTGCAGGACCGTATTTTTGGTCGCGAAAATAAAATTTGCCAATTTAACCTTTTAATTTGGTTTGATTCGTTTATTATCTATAACAAAACCAAAACAGATGCCCATGTGAACAGTGCTGCCTGCTCTGAAGGAGGCATCTGTTCCACCTGACCTGGAGGCCAGAACCTGTTTGCTGAAGCAATTGCAGTTAGCAAGGCAGCTTAAAACAGTAGGAGACCACATAGTTTGATAATAACAGTTATTACTGTAATTATAACTAGTTTTTCTCCAGCTGAGAAATGAGAATTGAACGAATTTCTGTCCTTCAGCATCTACTATGAGAGATTTGATACATTTGACAGCAAGAATATATTCTTTAGCTGTATTACCAGTCAAAACACATAGAGAATGTCAATATTTTAAATCAATCTTGTAAAACAATGATATGTCCAAATCTAAAGTACAAGTGTTTTATGGAGTACTTGCAATCTGAATTCCTGAAACTGAATGTGCTGGCTTCTTTTGCTGCCCCACAAGATGACTCTACTATAAGCTAAAGGCTTGGCCAATAGAAAACAGAAGGGCATATTCCTTGTCACTATATATAGGAAAGCTCATGCACTAGCAATCCTGTGGGGGTTGGCATGCTGAAATAATTCAGGATAATACAAGGTTATGGTTCCCTCAGTAACTATATTTCAGTCACAGTATACAATAAGACATAAATGTTACCATGGCATGCTGTAATACAAAATATTATGGATGTCCAAGGGCATTTGAGTTATGGTTTTTGCATTAGTTAATTTGGTGCTGTTAGTGGAGTGATTCTTTTAAAACTGCAGTCAAGGTAACATTTTACATTTGATTTCCTGCTGCCATTCTCTTTGGCCTTGTCAGCTGTGAGAAAAAAAATCAATGGTGCATAAATCTCAGCTCATGTAACTAGGTAGTAATGCTGGAAGATGCACAGTAGGAAGGGCACAGACATGACTGTATCTTCTTCAAACTTCTTGAGACTTGACAATGTGCTTTCTTAAGGATTTCTGCTTCCTTTCCAGATGCTTAACTACAACCAGTAGAAAGGAACAAATAGAGACTTGTGTCTCAATATAGAGACAAGTTACTTATTCAACAGATCTAATCATGGTCTGTTTCTTTTGTTGTTTGACCATATCACTGGTTCATCTTCCAACAGTTTCCCTCTATAGCTCTTCATTCTCTTGCTAGATATTTTCCATACACTAATACAGAAATACTCTTCAAGTAATGTTATTTGTGATATGGTTTAACAAGGTGTTCCCTCTACGGGTTTCTGTAGGAAAAAGAAACTAACAAACTAACCATAAAGCAAGAGGAAAGTAATATAACAGGCATTAGAGGCTCATATTTGGTATTCCACACATTGGTTTCTCACAAAGTGGCAGAGCTCTTCTTATTATTCTCTCCCTCCTTCCCACTTGGCTGTAACTCCATGTCTTGGGTTGCAATACAGGATGTGACCAGAAATGTGTATTCTATCACCATCTGTTGAGGCCAGGTGGGGCAGTGATCTTTATCTCTGTGGCACATATTATCTGCTAATGGGCCATCTATAAGACCAGACAGGGCAATCATCTTTATCTTTTCCACAACCCATCCTCCCTTCAGGAGGATATCATCTGCTCCTGGGCCATTAAGTCCCACTGCATGACTGATAAAATTACATCATCCCATTAGGAGATGCTCCAGCCAGGGGGAAGAGCCAAGCCTTTCCTACCTAGATAAAAACTGAGATTTTGAACACCAAGGTACCTTCTTTCTACTGGATTCCAGAGGAAAGCTGGACCTTTCCACATTATCCCTAGACCTTCAGAGGAAATTTGCACCCTTCTACAGGAGCACTGCTTCAACTGAACCACACCTGCCACTGCAGGAGGACTGTAGCCACCATTTAATCAGACTGCTACCAACACCCTGACCGATGAGGTGTCAGGTTGTACTCTCACTCTGTCAGTGTTTTTGGGATTTTTCTTTGTAATACTGTATTTCTATTTTAATTTTCCTAGTAAAGAACTGCTATTCCTAATTCCAATGTCTTTGCCCCATTGAGAGCCCCTTAATTTCAAAATTACAATAATTTGGAGGAAGGGGGTTTACATTCTCCATTTCAAAGAGAAGCTTCTGCCTTTATTGGCAGACACCTGTGCTTCAAGCCAGGACACTCTAATAGTAAGCAGAATCAGAAAAAACAAGCATTGTTTGTGAGAATGTGAGTCAATAGCCTTAGAAGTCTTTCCTAATTGAGCCAGACAGATTTAGCTTTGACAGATATACTCACAGTAGTGACCCAGACATGAGCACATTTCTCAAAAAAGCGAGTTTCATCAGCAGAGATACAACATGTGTGCTGTGAAATTTAGATGTTGAAAGGATTTGTTGGTAAAGCTCATGTTTCCAAGTGATAGAAGAGGATAGCAAACCTCCTATCTCTACTGTACAATCCTTCGTCTGTTGTTAGCCCTGATGGCTAGTGCCATTTTCATACGCTGAGCCAAACAGCAGTGGGTATGAGTTACTCGCAGTACTCTTAATGTTAGGCAAGCAGTAGGTGAAAACCAGAGATTTCATAAAACTGAAGGTGGAAGCCTGTCTTTTTGTGGACTTCACCTGGGAGAAAATATTGTGGCTTAAACAGCTGCAGCTATATTTTCACATGTGATTGTAAGAACCATGTGAAAAAGGAACAAGTTCACACAAATCTATTGGGAGCTGCAAGCACTTGATGTCTTTGGAAAGTAGGTCATTACTATGTTTGTGTGTAATTTGTGGTAGCCAAATCTCTAGCACTGTGCTGTTTGCCACAGAAAATAGTGTACAGCAGAGAGGTGAGCTATTGGAGAGTACAGACTAGCTATTCAGCCTTATTGTGCTTTCCACTGAATACTGATAGAGGAAAAGACTGAATTGTTTGTTTTTTATTTTTCTGTGAATCTATTTATGCATTCCTCTTACAGAAGTGCGTCCATATTTGAGGTGGACACAATCACAGCCACAGAGACCGGGAACATTTGTTTTTGTAATGAGAATTTTATGGCTTCTTTTCTTTCCTCTGTGCCTCTCTTAGCAATCATACCCTTGTTATGTGAGGTGGCATGCCACAGATGATGTAGCATTTTCCCTATGGGTTCACCCTCAGTTTTCCTCAGAAGAGCCATTCCTCTGCAATCACATCCCTCCTCTGTCAGCTCCTGCCTGCTCAGGTTCAGAGACTTCTATTATGCAGCAAAATCAAGGCAGTGATTTACGTGAAGGACAGAAAGTCCAGAAAGAGCTATCTATGCAGTGGTACAGCATTTTTGAACCAGAGCCTCCAACTGAACAGGGGGAAGGACAAGGAAGATTGTGAATATTTAGCCATCTGTCCATACCTACCTGTGTGTGAGATGAAAAAAGGCACGCT
Organism: Muscicapa striata striata; assembly: GCA_030060385.1. Classification (NCBI taxonomy): domain Eukaryota; kingdom Metazoa; phylum Chordata; class Aves; order Passeriformes; family Muscicapidae; genus Muscicapa; species Muscicapa striata. Next base: position 283,106 of record JAREIS010000453.1, on the reverse strand, counting down.
CCTTAATTCTCCACTTGCAGAATATCTGCACTGGAGCCAGAGAACAAGGTGGACTTCTGGCAGCTCTGATGTCCTTTCATCCACTCCAGGTCAGCAGGCATTTCTGCAATGTGCTGAGTTGGTCACTTCAAACAACTCATCCCATGTTACAGAAGTACATAGATAATTTTAACGAAGTAAGGGCTTTCTCAAAATAATGGAGGTACTTTTCCTGTTATGGAGAAAGCATGACCACAGTGGGCAGAAGCTGCTCCTCTGCCCACTGTGCTCAGTGGAAGCCCAGGAGAGGCATTCAGCTGTCTGTGGTGTGAAGAGACTGTGAATTATCTGCATCCAAACAGATGAATTCTGCAATCCAGCCTCACTAATGCCATCAACAGCAGGTGTGTGAACCCAATCAGAGAGTTTGTGCACCTCATTTGCTCATGAGCAATGATGGAAGAGAGGCTGGGAAGCAGAAGACCAAAGAGTTCACCTTTGCCATCAGTGTCTAATGCTGCACTGGCTGTTTGTGTTTGCTTTAAGCTTGTGTAGCTGCTATACTGACTGGCAGAACTCTGTGTATTTGCACTATTTTGGATTGGGAAATTGTTTAGGATGAAATAAATCAAATGCCCTGTGGGATTTCATAAGTGGTGTTTTCCCCTAGTAAATTATATTTTGCTCAGTGTAATCTGAGTCAAGGAAAAATGGTTGGCACCAACTTCCTTTATCACTGAATATGTGTAACAGTGGTGGGAGTTTTGCACCACTTATGTAGTTGTTTGTCTCAGTTTCTTCTGCCTTCACTCAGAGCCAAGATTAACAACTATGCAATGGAAACAGATTTTCTCACGTTTGGACTTGGTTGTTTATTAAATCTTAGCAGAAAGTACAGAAGGTTTGACAGCACTTCTAGCTACCTGCTGGAAGCGAGGGAAATGGAGAAAGATCTAACTGCTACAAGGTCTCTTAAAGCTAAACAGTCCAATAGAGAATTAACACCTATATTATTTATCCTTTTAAACCAATAATTAAATTCCCATGACCCTTAGTGTGACACTGACTGACCAAGCAGAAACTACTACCTGAAACACATGAAGAGGAAGGAAGAAGAAGGAAGATGAACACCGAAAGAGACAACACCCCAAATCCTCCATCTTGTCCCATACCTATTACTGTACTATAAGAACCTCAAATTTAAAACCCTTCACCATGTGAAAGCACACACTTCTAATTAGCTACACACTTGTGATTCTAACTTCATCACTCAAATTTAAAAGCCATCTCCAAGGCCTCAGGTCAAAAGCAGTGTTCTCCAGGGTGTCAGTGCCTGATAGCACAGAAAGCTTCAAAACCCCAGGTTTCTGGGATCCAACAAATATGCACCCAAAAGCTAAAAGTAGCCGACCAAGACAAGTTTAAAAATTCTGTAAAATGCAAAATTGCCTACTTCATGCAAGTTACTTGGTGGGAAATGTTTCCTCTGGGTCCCTGGAGACATGTAAAACTAGTGGATGAGCATGAGGCGGTGCCAAATGAAGGATGGGGACCAACAGGAGAAATCGACAACCTGAGCAAGAATTTACAGGTAGTTTCTCCAAGCTGTCAGGGCGCAGCCACATAAAACAGGAAGATGCTTGCTAGAAAATCCTGGCACAATGTCAAATGATCCCCCGCCGTGGGACACTTTTCCCACTTGTCTATCCATTCATCCATCACTCTTTCTCCAGACATGTTCCCTGTAAAATTTCTATTTTATCTGCAATTATTTTCTTTAACCAGGTCATTTGGCACTGACCTAAATGGGGCAGACAAGTGTATTCTAGAAGAAGCTGATTTCAGAGGACCAAGGCAAATATTCATCCTGGAATAGAGAAGGATTTTGGAAAAGTATGTTGAAATGGGAGTGGAAACACTGTGGGTATCTCCATACCGTAGGCAGTCACTTCTCCAGAGCCTACAGCAGGCAGAATGCTGGCAGTCCTGAAGTGAGTTAGGTGAAAGACAGTTGAGTGATCTCTCCTTCACAGTGTGGCTGATAGAGCAGTGGGTATAAACCTTCAAGTCAGAGACATGTTTCTGTCAACCTTTCAACACAAGAGGAGAACAGTTCAGGGACATAGGAGACAAAATCAGCAAAAAAATAAAATATTTGCAAGCTCACCACAGCTAGAAGAAGACTGAGAGAGCTGTTTGTTGTCATTCCTCAACAAAATGCAAAGCAATGTCTTTGTGCACTCTGTAAACATGACTATTTTTTCTTTTCTCCTCATGATCTACAAACAGATATAAAACTCAGGTATATCAGCTTCCAGAGGAGATACAATCAATACAATGATTTTTTTTCCAAGAAATACCAAAAATATCTCTTCAGCATATGTCTTTATGCAGTGGGAGTTGGGATGCAAAAGGGGGGGAATTTATCTCAAGCACTTATCCTGCCCATTTTAGAGAATACAATGGCTTAAAAATTTCCTGAGTACTCTGCAAAAGAGCCTTAACAGGATTCTGTGTAATATTTATTCACCAGTAAACATGCAGCAGCAGAGTCTGTAGGGACTTTTCCTGCTGTTTTAATCTTTTCTGAAAAGCTTGTTCTTCAGTTAAGAAATATTTCAGCAGAAAATATTCCTCCAGATACACTGTTCACTCTCACCACTCTACCTTCCGCAAATGTAACCTGTAGTTTGCAATGGGTGATGTACACCCCTGTCACTGTGGATTTAGTACAACACTCCTTTTGACCTGCTTATCTAATAATGCCCCATGCAGGGGCAAGAGGATCTTAATTTCCTTTAGTCCTATTCCTTTTCTCACCTTCTGCTCTGCGTTCTACTCTTCTGTGCTTTGATTACTTTATTTGTATTTTCCTCCTGGTTTGAAGCAGTTTTTATGAGAATGTCCTTTATAAACTCTGTGAGCCATGGACACTCCCACTGCTCTTAGGAAGACGACTGAAAGATTGAGCCTGCTTTGGAAAATGTAGTGTTGCATTCTACTTTCAGCATCAGTGACACCATTTAGGAACAGAGTATGTATCCAACCAAGTGGAAGTGGCATGGAGCAAAAATGAGAAATTAATGCAACACATATGGCTTTATTTTCCCTGTAAAATGTGTTCAGTTTAGGCCATAATGATTCATTCTAAAAGAATATCTAACTCAAATTTGGTTCTATATAACAGAACAGATGGGGGAAATCCACAAAGCTGTACTTTCCTGCATAAATAAGAATTATTGCATCCATATCCTGATATAATTTTCCTTTTTCTCCTCTCCATCCATCTTTGGGTATTTCACTTTTCTACTCAAAATAAAATAAACTCACAAATAATTTATGGTCTGAAATTATTTGGGGAAGAGGATGAGTTTTCAAATTAGCAGGTAGCCATTCCTGTGCAAAAGCAACATTTGTGCTGCCCCCTCTTCTTCCTCTTGTCCTGTATTTGTACCCAAATAGTATTGTTGGTATAGGGCCCACATTGTTTTGAGTTCTGCTTACAAAAACGTACCAATTGCTGGAGAGAGAGAGGGATTACATGTATTCCCACAGCTGTGCTAGCACAAGTGGAGATGCTGGTGCATCAACATGGGAGCTACCAAAACAAAGGCAAACAAGGCTGTATTGTTTCAGTTCCATTGAGGAAAACAAGAGAGAATGTTTTCTTTTCCACTTGTGAAGCAGGAGAAAAACAGTATGACCACACTTTTGTAACATCCAGTAGGAGAAATCAGCATTTTAAGGAATTTCTAGGAAAAGAAAAATATCCCCTTGAAAAATTAAGACCACTCCAAATATCTTAAGGCTTCTTGTTGTTTTTATTCCTGTTTGCCAGGCTTGCTTCCCAGGCCCACAACCTCCAGCTAGAGCAGGAACTGACAGCAGTTGCCTTTGCCACACTGGTCAGAGATGAGGATGGATTGCTAGCCAGTGCAGGGACTGCTCTGGGCCAGCAAGCCACTCTGACTCTGCAGCAAATAATTTTACAGCCCTGGAAATGACTCTGGTCGAATGGTATTATTTTTATGGACTATTGCAGCACTTTGCTCCATCCATTTTAGCATAATATGTCCTTTTATGCACTATTTTACCACCCTGTTATCTCAGCTCCTTACAGAAGCATCCTGCCATAACACTGTCTCCTACCACATGGGCAATATGACTTGAGAGCATTGTGCATTAGCCTAAGCACTGCTCACCAGGGCTCAGGAGGCCAAAGACCATCATTGCCCAAGACAGGGACTGTTCATGGGCCTCTGCAAGGGCTTTGCCTCCTCTATATACATTTACATCCCTGCCCAGTAAGTATCAGCACTACATTTTGGATTAAAGCCTTGTACCACCTCTGGTGGTCCTCCCAGATTCTCCTTCTGCCCAGGGTAAAACAAAGCTTTTTTTTTCTGAGAGGCTTCAGTTGGACTGGAAATGCTCACAAATAGAAATGTGGGAGGGAGGATAATTGGACTTGATATAGCTGTTGTCACCTGTAGGGCTCAGATAGATGAACTGGAGTTTACTCTTCTCTTAGGGAGGAGAAATCTGAAACCCAAAAGGAGCTTTCTTAATTTGCCTCTCTTCTTTATATAGAGCCCTAAGTTTCTGAGAGCATGAACAGTATCATAGAGCTGAAAACTGCCTAGCTCAGCAGGGACCTCTTCTGGAGCGACAGTGGACTAAGAAACCTCACATACATTTTATATATAACTAGCGTGGTCACACACTTTAAAAATTCAATTCAGATATCTTTAGACCTATTTGAATGTTTGTCACTGAGAACAACAGGAACTCAGAGAAGAGGATAATTGCTTTCTAGAATAGAGGGTCTACCTTTGCGAATTTCAGAAGGTGTAAAAATTAGACATCCTTCTGACACTCTCACTCCTGCTCTGGCAATAGGTCAAAGACAGTAGGACAGGAACCCTCACAGGTGGCTATTTATTAGCCATGCTCCCAGAGCTATGCCAGTTCTTATCCTCCTGAAAAATGCATAGGTATACCTGGTAACTCTTTCCAAAAGTCCATAAGCAAATTAGAAGTCCGAAAGTCCTATTCTAGGAGACTAGGAGGTTTTTTTTCCAGAAGTTCATCTATTAATCCCAAATAATCAACATTTCAGTAGTGTAAAGGTGAAAGAGAATGGATTTTTATTTTTTAACTAGAAAGATTTATACCTTTGAAACCAATAAAAATTCCAGTGGATTTATTAATTGTCTAGCCATGACCAGAGTTCAGGAAGTGAGAGCTCACTTCTGTACATTAATTGATCACTGGTTAAAATGAGCCTTCTAATTATTCAGGGGTCTTTCTGCATTTTTTTCCTTGGTATTTTCAGACCTGGCCCTGCTGGCTTTTACCTCCATCTGCTTCCTCAGCATGATTTGATCTTTACTTCAATCTACTTCTCTTTGTTTTCTCTCTTACCGTCTTTGTTTTTCCCTTTCACTGTTCTCCTCTTAATTTTGCATCTTCACCTGCTCTCCCCACACTAATTTCCCAAACAGGAAGACCTGACTCGTTCTTGGGCTGCCTCCATTGCTGCCTGGCCATTTCGAGGCATGTCTTGCTGCCAGCTTCACAGGGGACCGCAAGAGGATTGTTTCTATGCAGACAAAAAAATGTCACTTTAGTACATAAGCGGCAGGTTACAGACAATTACAGGAGTTGGTAAATATATCCTGGGTGCAAACAAGTTTTAAAAAATGATCTGACAGGTAAAAAACAAGGTGGGTGTTCTAACTAGTGAAACAAATGCCACAGAGCATTTTATTCTGCCATACAACTGCTCACAGATTAGTTTTTTTATATGCAATAAAACCCCTTACTTTTTCTTGTACAGCTGTGCAATGCACATATTTTTCATAAAAGGAAGGTCAGTAAAGTCGAAGTAATAATGAGTTGTTGTTTTCCACTAGTGTTTTTTTCTTTTAGGTTTCTGGCCCATAAGATACTTATTAGAAACGTTTGTGTGTCTGGCCCAACTTCCAGCCCCAGTAGCTTGTCCCTTTTTTAACATGATGTAGGGGTGTGCTAAAATACAGTGTCCCTTTCCTAATTACTTAAGATCAGACACGGTATTTAGCAAGAATAGGAAGAGATACAAAAGAGGCTCTTTCAGGTCTCAGGTTCCTTTACTCCACCGAGGTGCTGTGGTGGAAAGAGAATGGACCCTTCTCCGGGATCGGGTATGCAGGCGAGGGGAGTGGGAGGGGATTTGGCTGGCAGCCAATGGGATGAGGACACCGGGACTAGGGTCAGAACACTGGAACTTCCAGGTGGACATCAAGGTGAAGGGCAGAGAGAGGTCACAAGGACAGGAATGGGGGACAGGCAGGAAGACAGGGGACTGAGGACCGGAAGAGATGGACAGGGGTAAGTTGATTCATTCCTTTTATCTCATTTTATCAAATTACAACAGGGGTGGATTGCCCTGGAGCTGCTCACCTCGATCCATGGGTAAGACCAGAGAATATTCTAGGATTCTTCACAAATTAGGGAGCCCTGATGTATTTCTCTACCTGTCCCACTCCGTCTTACACAGGAAATCAGCACTATGGTTTGTCCTAAATCACTCCTGGTTTGAGTAGATGAGGGGGAAGATGCACAGGAAGTACTCGAGGCTAAGACAACAAAACAAATCTGGCTGTAAAAGTCACATTTTCAAACTATCAGAAACAAAAGGCTGGTCACCAAATGCTTTGATTTGTGTAGCCAGCATACACTGATGTGCATGTGTCCTGAGTTGTGTCTGTGCACATGTCTGGCAGGGACTACCAGATCAGGACAGTGACTGTGCCTTGTTTACACAAACCAAATTCACTTTGCTATCCGCAGAGCTCCATTTTGATACTGTACCCTGGAAAACTATGTGGCTACTTGCACTCCTCTGGGGCAAATGTAACCCAGTGGAGGAGGGAGGATTTTACCCTTATTCCTGTCAGCCCTGACTGGTAGGAGGTTTGTCTCAGAACTAAGTTATGAATTTTTGAAGGGAACACCATACCTTCCTAAGAGGCTGGTACTCAGAACATGTACATCTAAAGGCCAGAAAGGCTGAAGTTCATTACCAATCAGGTAAGGATTTGGGATCTGAGAGCTGTTTGGGCTGTTTTAGCTCTTTATTTTTTGTTCTCTTGAAAAAAGTAATGTGTGTAAACAATAAGGAAAGTACAGAGATAAATTCAGTATTCAAAATCTTCTATTTGTGAAGTTTTTTAATATGGAATTTGAAATATTAAATGCATTTATTGATGGGAAAACTTAAATCGAAAAAGAGATGTATACATATCAGTCTTGAGTACCAAGGGAATTGTCCTGTAGTTTTCTGTCCCTTGTGTATTCCATTTGCCCCATTCATATTTGTTCACAAACTTCTTTAGCCATCAGAAATGAAAATTGTTAGGAATCCAAGACTCTCTTTCATGTCAAACATCTGCATAGAGCTTTGCTCAGCTTCAAAGCTAAGCCAACTGTGTTTAACATCTGAATTTGCCTCTGAAGCAGCAGCAACAGAAACTGACAGTAATAAAACCTTACAGGAAATAAACTTGGAGTAGAGCATATGTGAACCAGGTTTTGGGTAGATCTATCTTAAAAGCCAGGATAAAAGGCGAAACCAAGGGGACTTTGCATCAGCAGTTAAAGCGTGGCTGCCAATTGCTTGTTGGAATTAAAGGATCTTAGAGAGCTGCTCTATTAATCTGCCTCACACATTTACACAGAGGTTGCTAGGCTTTAAGTCAGCCAAGGGTCTTCTATCTCTAGCTATTTTGGTGCATTTTGAAATAGTTTCTGTTCTTAGTACTCTGTAGTCATTAAATTACAACCGTGTCCCATCACTGACTATTTTGCAAACTGTTTTTAGAATGTAGTGCTTGAAGCTCATAGATATTTGGTTATCTGAGAGCTGAATAATAAAACAGCGTAGAGCAGAGCACATCCCATGATCTTGTCCTGTAGTATTTTAGTTAATATGAAATGCAATCAAGATGTAGAAGGGTCTGAACACTAAGGAAAACTGATCATGAAAGAGGTTTAAGGCATAAAGGAAATTAAAACACAAACTGACTTTGTTCAAGTGAACAGGAGTGATATTTTGATATGTCATTTAACATTTCCCGTATGGCTTCAACTAGAGTTTATCTGAAACCTTTCAAAAATTTTTCTTTGTGTGGAAAATGACCCTTCGCAACAAAGAAGAAATAAAAAACCCCCAGCATAAACCATTTGCCATTAAAGCCATTTTAATTAAACAGTTGATCTGGCCTGTGTGTCTCCCAGGTGGGAAAGTCCAGGATGCTGCTTTTAAACAGCAGCTGCTGGCAGAGGCATGTTTGCTGCAGGAAAGAAGTGAGATTAACCTCTCCTGCTCAGACCTATCCCTGGGCTTTAGGGGAGCTCACTCAGTTCTGACGACATGAATTTCCTTTCTGGTATGTAGTACACAATCACATGAAGATGAAAGTTTTTAAAAATAACATGTAATGCTGAGGCTGTCAAGGTGTTTGTGCACAGAACTTGCGCTGCTATGCAGGAGTATGATTTTCTAGCAGTTGGGAGCTCTGTACTTTTGGAAGGTATGGGTCAGAAAGAGTATGGCATGCTCAACAATCAAAACCAAATAGCTGCCTTTGAAAGCCAGGAGCCCAAATATGTGAAGATCCTGAAGTTTGACTATTTCATTTCTTCTTTGAGACCAAGTTTCCACCCAAAGTTCAGGCTGCAGAACAGTGTTATTTGCTATGTGTCAGCATATGGCTCCCTGGGCAGTGGAAACTCTGGTGGGAGCTGTGTACAGCCCAGATATTGGCTGGCACCTATCAGAAGTAACTGAGAGTAGGAAGAAAAAAAAATCAAGAAAAGAAGGGGGGGAATAAAACCACAAGAAATTGGGATACTTCTGCAAATAAGTAATCAAAGAAAGAAGAATTTTCAACAAATAGACTGAGGCGGTTTGGGTTGGAAAAAAAAAGAAAGACAGTGGCTAAGGTCCCCTGCATTCCTTTTTTTCAGCAGGGAAAAAAAAAAAAAACCAAAAACAAAACAAAACAAAACAAAAAAAAACCCCAAAAAAACCAAAACAAGTATGTTTCTTCAAACAGAACCTGAGGGAGGCAAAGCAGTGGTTTTGTGGCTTTTTTATTTGGTTTTATTTAATGTTTTTTAAATGTGGATAGGACTGCAGTCAAGGTGATGATAGTTTCTTCAAGGGGTATAGCCCATGTTAAAAACACACATTTTTAGCCGGAAGAAAAAACTGACAAATCACAAGATCCTCAAACAAGCTGAATTGTAAGAGAAAAAGAAAATACACGCATACACTTCTAACCACGAGGTGTCAGTTCACATAGGTTCTAGTGAGTGAGTGAAACAGGAATTCTAAAACAACTGTATTGTGTGATAAATCAACTTGGCCATGACTGAGTCTTTTCCAGTGTCAGAGGCTTCCATAATGTTGATACTCACTGAGTTATTTTCTTTCGTGAGTCATAACTTGGCATGCTTGCCTTCTCACTCCTCCACAGGTGCAGTGGCAGAAGAAGCATGTACCTGGCTGGCCAAGCTCAGGATGGGCTCAGTGCCAGTGGCAAGCATGGCTCCCTTGTTAGGCTATGGTCAGAGGACCTCTGCCAGAGGGAATTTTACCAGCAGCTGGGGCTCAATTGACTGGCCCCAAAGGGCTGATGTCTCTCTCCCTTCCTTGTAGGTGTAGCCCAAGCTCCCTTGCTTAGAGTGGGGTACTGCAGGCACTACACCAGTGTCAGACTGGTTACAGGCTATCCCTAATGGGACTTCAGTGAGCCTTGCCCTGAATTATTTCATTGGTGGAGCTGCTGCCACATCCCTTGAAGTATTATTAGCCCGTTGCAGGACATGATTCTGAACAGCATCCCCTCTAACAGGGATGGAAGTGCATTACTCTGGACTAGTATATTCAGAGTTGCAGAGGTTGTGGACTGATTCTGTAATTTTCTTTTTGTTTTTTTTATGAATGGGTTTCAGGACTTGTTCTATACATTTTATTGACTCATGTTTGGGTGCTAAAGGATCAATTTCTGCTTGGGAACAGAGAATAAGAGAACAAATGTCTGAAATCCCATCTGCCTCTTAACGCATGTTATTGCATAGTATATTGCATACACTAGGCATAATGTGTCTAGGCTGAGCACTGCCTGTTAAGGTGGGAACAGTGGTTTGGGAATTAGGAGAACAGAATTTTGGTGGGGAGCAAAAATGGGGAGGTATAGCCCCAGTCCAGTCATCATGTGGATGCCGGCTAATTTGCTAGGCATGAATCCACAGCATCTTGACAATGTTCCAGGATTATGGTGCCCTGTGAGGATTACAGCTTTGCACTTTATGCTTGGCTCCTAGTATTCACGCTTTCCTTATCCCTCTTAGCTCAGTAAAGTTGCAGTGGCATGGAGTAATACTTGAAAAAGTAGCAGGAGGCGAGGTGCTCGTGCCAGAGCTTTACAGTCAATAGTTTGACACAGGGGGATGTCAAGTTACAGGACCCCCACCCCCAACTCATACAAGGTTGTTCTTGCTTGATTATAGTAATATAAGGACTAGTGATGAGAAGAAATACTTGATGTTCTTCCTCCACACCTACCGATGCCACTGCGCCTGCGCTTCCTGATCCCACAGCAGGAGGAGATGGGCTACAAGGGCTTTGGTAGTGGGGGATGGTACAGCTAGGAATTTGGTGCACCATGCAGAGCTGTGTGTAGAACAGAGGAAAGGGGCAAAGGTTAGTATCTAAGATACCTTTCCATCACTGGGTGATTTTGTGCTTTGTATTCGGATCCAACTGACTGAAACTTGCTGACTTTGGGAAAGCTGTGTATATCAGATATGGCTACTCCTGTTGATACTGCTCACCTGTTGGCTCAGTTCTTGTGAGCAGCTGGGCGCCTTTAGACCCCAGGACAGACAGCAAAAAGCAGAAAGTACTGAAAGCAAAGATGAGCCTCCATCATTTGAAGACTTTTCAGCTGCAATGGCTTTCTCAGGATTTTTGAAGGAGTGACACTAAAGATGAGATTTTATGCGATGTCCAAGTCTGTAAGACTAACATCAAAGGAACTAAAAATATTTCTTCTGGGGATGCTTCTTATAAATCCAGGATAATCAAGTGTTGGAGGCAAGATACAGCCCATGGGTGAGTGGGTCTGAGCAGTTGCTGTGTCCCTACAAGACAGAATAATGTAACTGAGAGTCAGAGGAAGCTGAGCAGTGGGGACAGACAGCAAAGGCCTTTGGAATTTATTACTGCTTAGTTTACTGCAAAAAAAGTTACAGTCTTGCACAAAGACAAGTAAGAGGCAGGCAGCTCAGCAAAAGCTGTGAAAGGAATGGAAAGCAAGCAGGGTATTAAATAAGAGATGAGAAATGTTGATAATTTATTATTATGGCTTGAAGAGAAATATACAACTTTTATAAGGTAATTTTAATTAGAAGGTCAGGGCAGAAAAGTAATTCTAGAAATACTGCTCGGAGATTTGTACTAGGAATCACTGAAATGCACCCACAAAACCAGCATGGGGCTGCTAAGGATGTTTGTGTGGGTATCGATAAAATATTTGGAGAGAACAAGCTAACCTGAAAGTGCTGGCCCACTTCCATTACCTTTTGGGATCAGATAATTGGTGACCTGAGGATGACCTCCATTGCCCTCCAGTGCAGTGGTTATGTAAACAAGGTGAAACAAGATGTGAGAGCCAGTAAAGTGTGGGAAGTGCAGATCATATCACTGAACACTTGGCAGGATTTACTCACAGCCTGCCCACATTTCATGGTGCAAAGACCTGCCTATATCCTAACAAGTGAGAACCTAAAGCAGCCATAAGAATTTTGGAGACATCGCTTTCTAGCCAGCTTCTTCCTTTGATATGGTCCCCACATTGTTCAGCTTCCTCCACTGGGTCCTTCATGTCAGGCACAGTCCAGAAGAGCTTTACATCTCCTTTAGAGTTCAGATATTAAGGGTCTTGGTCCCCCAAGGAGAAATGCTGTGTTCTGCTAAGGCTCCACATCCCCCAGGACATCTTTGATGCACTCACTGAGTCTGCCTGTCTCATTATGCGGCATGGATATCCACCACCAGAGAGTTTCTCAGAAGGCAGAGAAGTGAATGACTTTTCTGACATTTTCATATGGCCTTCACGACCTGTGAGAAGCCAGAGACATCTGCAGAGTTTTTGCTACACCTTTCTTTTTAGCCTTCCTGTCTGTAGCGCCTTTACTGGGCAGATCTGAGCATCCTGGACAAGAGCCTACTTGATCATTTCTTTGTGCATCCTCCTCATCCACTGGGCAGGAAGGACTGCTCACTTTTCTCCAAGGAACACTTCAGAACATCACACAGACTCTGTTTCTCCTCAGGGTATTCTGACCTTTTAAAGAAAAGGAATTCAGACTTACTCTGCTTCTCTTCACCACTTCTGTTTGCTAACAATGGGTTGCCTGTTTTTAGGTAAACAGTAATTTAAAATAATAGTGAACATAGAGATGCGTGATTTGTTCCAAAGCATGAATGTACAAGTGGGGTGCTGTTAACACTGGGACCACAGGCAGATAGTAGGTGAATAGTAGTTAGGGCTACTAACAGCTGAAATGTGATCCTAGACCCATTTCCCTACTAACAGGAAAATAATAAGGTCTGTCATGATTCAGGATCAAAAGAGAAGGATTTGCTGTTGCGTTTTAGCTGTGAGCAAGGGCAAATTTTTCTCATGGTGATTCCAACATGCAGAGTGCTCCTGAAGAAATATGTCCTGTTCCTCAAGGGCCCTTTTGCTCTGGAGAAGATTACAAGCTTGGCAGAAGGCAGTCTTCTATTTACTTCCAGTGTTTCTTTAAAGATAATAGTAATTTTTCAGGAGAAGACCAAATCCTACTGATGACTTTCCCCTCACTAAAAAGCCATGCCAACTCATAGGTTGTTTTTGGACAAACTTTGCCTGCTGCAATTTGGTCTTGTTTGGGACCTGGAGTTCTAGCCTCTTGTATAGCTGCAGTAAAATGTTGAGCAAGCAAAGGAGTTCTTTCTCTCTCTGCCTGCTAGACTGAGCCCGTGGGGAATGAAGGATATCCTTTCAGCACAGCTTTTGGGGAGAACAGTCCAACAGAGCATCCTGTCTCAACCATTTTTAGTAAGATAAAAACACGGGCTGAGCTCCCCTTCCCTGAGGGCTGTGCGCTCTATAGGTATCAGTAGGGTGAGTGCTCCTGCCAACACCTTGCCACTTAAACTGCAAACACATGCACTCCAAGGTCATCAAGTCACTTATAGGAAGTGAACCAGAATAAACAGCCTCTTTAACAGGCTTTATTTTCTAGCAGAACACTCCAGTTTTGCTCTCCAGTGGAAGTTGCCTATGGTGGGGCACTTGGGGATTTATCTGGCTGTGGTTCAGCTGACTTACATGTTTGGTCTCCTCTCCCACATCTGCTTCCTTTTCCACCTCACGCTTGGCACCTTCTCCTGGCAGGCGAGCACACAGATTGTGAGAGAGCCAGTTCCTTGCTCTCTGGGTTCAGGTAAAGACTGCACTGGTGATGTTATCCTAGATCGAATTTTCCCAGCATTTTCCTCCTGGGAAATTTACTTGTTAAGGTGGCTTGCACTTCCATGAGGTACTGGGAACTCCCTGCCAGGATTGTTTTATACCATACATCCCTGATTTTAACTGGGATTTTTTTTTTTTTTTGCAGAAGCTAGATGTGTTGTGGTTGTGGGGTTTGCAGAGGGGAGTGGGCTGTTATATTTGCCCCTGCCCCATAGATGACAACAGTGTAGGGCTGCTTGGGCCAACACGGAGAACTCAATGACTTTTCCTCGTGCAGGGCCATCTGACAGGAAAGGAAACAGGCCTTTTTCTTACTTCCCACTCACTAAAACAAAGGATTGTTCACGAGGTCTTGTGCTCTTTCCCAAATTTTGTTTCTCCATGGACAATTGCCACAGTCCAGCATGCACCGATAGCATCAAAGTTTTCCTTGGAAACCTTCCAAAGGATTCAGCTCAGTGGGCCTCACAATTATTCACACACAGTTTGGGAATGATCTGCCTGAATCAACTAGACTGTTTTGTTTTTTTCGTTCTGTGACATTGACCTCACACTTCTTTCAACTACTAGAATGAAGCTAGCATTTTTCATCTCTTTAGCAGCCAAATTTTATTCTTTGGGCTTCATCTGCGCATTGGATGGCCAAAACTGTTGGTGTTCAGCCTGGAGAAGAGAAGGTTCTGGGGGGAGCTTCAAGCAGCCTTCCAGTACTTGAATGGGGCTTACAATAGAGTTGGAGAGGGACTTTTTCTGAAGGCATGTAGTGAGAGAACAAGGAGGGGGGATGACTTTAAACTAATGGTAGGTTTAGACTGGATATTAGGAAGAAATTAATTACTGTGAGGGTGCTGACACACTGGAACAGGTTGCCCAGACAGTTGTGGTTACCTCCTCCCTGGCAATGTTCTAGACCAAGCTGGATGAGGTTTTGAGCAACCTGGGTCTAATTGAAAAGCCCTTTCCATGGTGGGGCTTTTGGAAATAGATGATATCTGAGGTCCTTTCCAATCTAAACCAGTCTATGATCCTATGATTACTAGGCATACCTCCACTCACCCACACACATGCACCCTTTGGAATAACACAAGCCTCATCCTCCAAGATTAACTTCACTTATTCTCACTTTTAAAATATACCGAACAGTTACATGTGCCTGAGCAAGAAGGGAATGTTTAGAGAGGTGAAAGTCCAAGCACTTCTTCAATAATTGCTGCAGGTCTGATCATCCAAACACAGAAAGATGGGACAGAAACACTCAGTGGCTAAACTCAGTACCTGAAAAATAGACTTTGAGACATCCTTGTTCCAAGTGGCAAGAAACCTCTCCATGGTGTTTCCTAACCCTGAACTTTAGACCCATGAAAAGCTGGGAGATTAATTTCATGAATGTTGGATGGCTTACTAGGCAAGCACCTTATCATGCTTTTCTGCAGAGATTATTATTTGAAACCTCCTTGAAGAACTAATCGTGGTGTGGTGGGGCCCATAATGGGCATTTAATCTTGGTCTGTGATTTCACCCCTTTCTGCATTAAATTCACAGGGTAGCATCTGCTGAAAAACAAGAAGGAATTCTGCTTTTCTGTCTGGCCTCATGCTGTAAGGTAGTAGGCTTCATTGTCCAGTATACTGACAACCTGCACTGTCACATGCTCCTACTGTAACACAAATGTCTGCATGATTTCTATTGCTGCGTGATTTTATGTTGATGGGTGTGCTATTGGGAGAATGCATTTGTCTTGCAATATCTTTATTTGACACTTTGGATATTTACTTTTGCTGGTAAGCACAAGGTCTGAAAAATTATTTGGATGCCTCATATTTGACTAAGAGGTTCCAAAGCTGTGGACTGGGCCCTCTGTCTACCAAGTGCTAAGCAGTAGTGGCTGTTGGATGGGACAGTCAGTGGAGACAGTATAGTACTGTGTAGTCATGCTGGGGCATGCTACTCTGATAAGTCTGGAGCAAAATTCCACTGGGCTATTCCTTAGGAAACTGCTGAAATACTATTTCTGTACATGGGAAGGGAAAAGTGCCTGGAAGTGGTGCTCCTTCCAAAGTTTTGAGCTTGTTCCTACCACGTTTCACTCCATCCTGGTTTACATTGTGTGAAAAACACGGTTCACTGACTTGAGAGAATTAAAAGGTTTAAGAAAGAGACAATGGAGACAAACATAAAGCAAAGGGTTAAAACAGCTGAGTGCTTGGCATGCTGCCAGGAGCACACCTCTGCTTCGGGAACACCCCTTTAAATACCTTTCACAATCCATCCATTTGTTACATATTCATAGGCCTTCATGGGTAGTCAGCTGCTTCTGGGAACTATTTAGCATGGCCGCTCCTTGGGTCCGCCTTTTTAGAAGCATGCTTGTTTTCTTGGCTTGTGGTGTTATTTCTCCTTATCCTTTTTAATTTGGGTGGTGGTCCAGGCCTTTTGCAGTTGGTTGAGTGTTGATAATTGTCATGTCAGCTCCGGGGCCCCCATCACCTGTTCATGGGCTGTTATCTTGACTAGGCATGTAGTTTAAGCATACTATCTCTAAAAAAAGCTTAGTCTAACTTTTGCTATTAACAAAGACTATATCCATATAGAAATGCTATTTTAACATTATACATATAGCATTTATCCCAATACTTGCAAAGAGCCAACAACATGTCATACATTTATAACACATTGCATTAAAAATAACTCTTTTTCCATTATGTTTAAGATTTCATGACTAAATATTCTAAAACAAGTCTGATTGCAGTTCAAATCATAGTATGAATGACTCAGAAAAGCTGCGTGCTGGGAAAGGGTTATTCTGTTATGGACAACTTGTATAATAAAGATGTCTCTTCAAGGAGTACCTGTAGCAGAAGGAAATCAAAAGTGGGGAATATGTATCCTTCAGTACTGTCCTGGATTGGAGCTTATAGAAGAACATCTTTACATTCATACAGTCTGAATACGTTGCAAATTAAGTGCGCCCTAGGATGTGACTATCATTGTTTGTGTTTCTAAAAGTATTTGTTAGCAAAATGAAGCATGAGCAGAGACTCGAGCTGTGGGAGCTGCCATGTACTGTCTGCCACTGCCTTATTTGTGGCCTTGGGCAAGTTCTGTAATTACACTGGGACCTTGTTTCCCAGCCCTGAAACTTGTACAATAAACATCCCTCCACTCACACTAGTTTTCTGTTTCACTTAAAGCCAACTACTAACTCTGCCTGTCTCCTTTGTGCCTTCAGCATTAATTTTGGTGAAGTTATTCACTGTGATAAGGGTTCCTGTCGATAAGGGAAGCAGTGAGGTTGAAGTGACCAGCCAGCACTTGGAGATGTGTGAGGGAAAGACACACTGTGTCATCGAAAACAACTAATTACATTATTATTATTAAGTTACTGCTGTTTCTCACTGAAAGGATCAGTATTCAGAGCCTGATGCATTCTCACAAGAAATCAATGGGATACAGCATTTGCATTCATTTTTCTCAGTAGATCCTCAGCCAAGAGAATGAATGTCTTAAAATAGTACTTAAAACATAGCTACTCTGATTATATAGGAGTATACATGAAGTACAGCTTGACATTTTTTGACAATTTCTCTTTTTTTGAAAATTTTTAATATAAGGTATTATTTTTCTCAAACAATAAAAGCTTATAGATGTGAGGTTATTTTTTAATAACTTAAATACTGTGAACTTTAACTCTCTGTGAACTGAGCTGTGGCCTCTTCAGGGTGCAGTAAGCATTTTTCCCAATTACATTCTCACTCTTACTCTCCTTTCCCTCCTTCCTTTGACTCCTGTGGAAATAAGCTGTTCTAGACAACACCACAGTCTGCACATATTTTGTCATTTCTGTATTAAGACACAGGGATACAGATTAACAGTTTGCTTATTCATCAAAGATTATCTCAGTATTGAATAGTCATTACTATTTCAGCTGCTCTGCAAAAGGACTAGCAAGTTCTCACATAAACAGAAGGAAAGCTGCTGAATTTCACTCTAGCACTGGCACATGCCACTATTTATTTCTTGACCTTTCTACTTCAGTTGAACAATTCCCTCTGATATGCTCCATATCCCAGTGACTGCCATGGTATACTGCTTAGCTAAGTGAACAGTGCTCCACAGATGACAAAAATGGATTGTGGAAAATTATTACTAAACTAAGGTGACCAAGAGCTGAATTTTTGGAGGTGCAGGATCAGTAACAGGTATAACAAGGGAATTACTCCCTGTGGTAAAGCGCTGCTCCTTCCTCCAAACTATTATGTAGTTTTGCCATTTTCTACTAAAGTATCTGTACTAGAAGGTGCGAGGGGGAAGACACAGGATAAGGGAGTGGTATCATCTGTTGTAGCACCTCATTTTATGAAATATTAAAACTGAAAGTATCTCCCTGGTGCTCCAGCTGTGCTAATTATTGTGATGTGACCACAAATTAGCAAACAGCACACATTTGGTAAACTAGCATGACTGGAAGAAACTGCCCTAAAGTGTTGCTACTTTGCAATTGATTCTCCCTGGAAAGAAAATAAGCAGAGACACAAAATAGACTGCTGTATTTTATTCATATTCCAGGCAGCTGCATTTTTCCAGGGCTAGAGTTTCTTAGATCCTCATGAACCATCCTGGAGATCATAACTGGCATAATATGAGACTTGGACAAGCTGCTAATGTAGAAATTTATAATCTAGCACTTTTTTAGTTGGGACACAGGCAAATAATCATTGTTTTTTGTGTACTATTAGGGCTTGCATATAAGGGAAATCCTAAAAACACTGCAGACCAAAAGATAAAGATGATCTTTAAGGCAGAACTGTGGATTAGTCTCCCCTAGCTTCTCAACTCTGTGTGATATGAAAAATGCAATTTCTCTATGCCTTTTTTTTAGAGGCATTTTTTTTAGAGAAGAGACATCATCCTAATCCTTGAGGGTCAAATAAGCAATAGAGAATTTCAGACAATTTCCCCAAGACAAACCTGAAAATAGATGTTAGGAAAGTGCATTTATTTTTCTTCTGCTTCCTAAGATGATGGATGAGTAATGCCAGTTTGTGTTTTGGTAGTGCATATGTCTGTGTTTGTTCATTTAAAGAAAACAAGACTTAAAATTTTAATGTAAAATAAGTTAAAAGGGGAAGAGTGGAAAAGTAGATAGCCCTCTGGTTTGGTGCCCAGAGCAAACCTCTAACTCATGTTGAGGAAAAGCCTCCTGGTCAGCAGCCAGGAACTTATTATTCCAACAGGTTTTTTATCATGTTTGTTCTACAGTGAAAGATGGTATGAAAACAAGAGTTGCCTAGGGACATTGTGTTTTTCTGGAAAAAAGCAAGAACATTTCAAGAGGGCTTCTCATTGTGCAATCCAGCACTGTGCCCTTATCCAAGCATTAAAAAATGAAAAAATTCCAGTACCCATAAATTTGTCACAACTCATATGAGATGTGCAGTGACACCAGATCAAAATCTACTCCTGTGTGAAAATGAGATACCCATAAAAATACCCTTTTCTCCCAGTGGAGCAACTCTAGATTTGCATGACAACAAACCAGCACCAAATTCAGTCTACTGTGTTCTATCTTGTTTTTGTTTTTAAGGTACAAAAGACAGCTACATTAAATTCTGTCTCAAC
Source organism: Muscicapa striata striata (assembly GCA_030060385.1). Classification (NCBI taxonomy): domain Eukaryota; kingdom Metazoa; phylum Chordata; class Aves; order Passeriformes; family Muscicapidae; genus Muscicapa; species Muscicapa striata. The sequence continues at coordinate 263,934 of JAREIS010000453.1, read as the reverse complement.
TGCAGTCTCCAAACGGGGCAATTGTAAAAAGGGCTGCTCCACTCTAAGGACATATGATTAGAACTTTGCTAAAAATTACAAACAACTTTTAAAAATGTAGGCCTCTAAAGCACGTTACGGAATTCTTGTTGCAGTTTTTAAATGAAAAGGCATTTTCATTAAGATGGAAATCCTGGCCCTCCTGAAATCAATGACAAGCTTTCTACTGGGTTGGCGGGAGCCTGGGTTCCTTCATCCAAATTTTAACGACATCACAGCTCATTCTCCAGGGGAAACAATGAAGCTTCAGAAAAAGATTATATTTTCCTTAGATTTTGCCTTTCTGAGTGATTATTGCCCCCTTCAGCTAGCAGAAAATCTGAGTATAGATCTCACTTGTAGATTATGCTCTTAACTGAAGGAAATAAATGGTAAAAAGAACAGGGCAGAGATCCCTTCCTATTGCTTAGTAAGCGGTTTTGATTGCAGAGCCAGCAAAGCCAGAAGTTTTAATTGAATAAGTAATATTTTTCCACTATTCCTGCGTTTCTGTAAATTAATTATTAACTGTTTTCAGCAGCCCCCATCTGTTACAAGCGTGTTTAGGAGACTGAGTCAATTATGAGATCACTGCAAATTTATACCAAACGCAGCAGAAGTGAGGGAGCAGCTGCCTCAAATGTGAGGTGAAAAGATTTTGAAGCTACTTCACATCCCAAACTAAGCAGACATACAACCTGAATCCTTTAGCACATTGTGCCTAACAATTGCTTGTCTGTTTGTTTGCTTTGCAGAATAAATGAAGCTTGCTTAGGTTCTTTTGTCCCTAGAAACCTTGCTAAAACCATACACCCACTTCTGGCCTTTATGTACCACTGTTTTCAGATCCAGATTGTTTTTTTCCCCCCTGCCTTTTCCAGAACTCTTCAAGAGTATTTCATTTAAGGTCTCCTTTCTATCTCACACAAAGATATGACTAAATGTAACGCCTCAAAAGAAACTAATTCTGAACTGTTCATCACCTAGGGAAAACATTCAAAAAAATTCTTGAGAGCAACTGTAGAGAGAAATTGGTACTCTATAGAGCTAATATAACTACATGTAATATAACTACGTGTTGTGAGGATACTGGGTTTGAGAAAATATACTGCTTTCAGAAATTCCAGAAATGAACTGCTGCAAAAAATGTGATACTTTTGTTTACATACTGTATGGTTTAAGTCTAAAGTGCACATTTCTTTGATCCTTAGAAAAGACCCCAGATATTGCTCAGTGTTGGTTGGAAATAATGAAGTTTCTCTGATCTTATGGAACTGTACTGGTGTTCTGTTTTTTGTGTAAATGTGTGTCACCAAACTATGTTAAACCATGACAGTGTGGCATTCCACATCAAACATGGCTGTTTCAGATCCATGATTGCAGCAGGCAGCCAAGGACCGGACCTCCAGATGGAGTAAAACCACTTGAGGCCTCTTGATTTTAATGGGTGGCTGCTGAGCCATGCCACTCCATGCCATGGCCTCCTCATCCTGGGAGGCAACTAATTACAGCAAATAATTAGCTTTCCTCATCCTCACCAGATCCATTCAGTGATCCGTTTTCAGCTATTTGGCTTATTTGTAAACTCTTCTGAGGGGGTGAAAGTAGATCTTTCAACACCTTCATTTCATAGTTCACAGAGAGCCTTCAGGGTCCCCCTTTTTTATTTATGAAGGTCTACCTTGCAATGAGTGGAAAACTGTTGGAACCTTGAAGCTTGAGACTTTTGTTCTTTCTGTGCTGTCAGGCACTGATCCTCAGAGGAACACTGCTTTTGACTTGAGGCCTTGGAGAAGGCTTCCAAATTTGAGTGATGGAGTTGGAATTACTGGTGTGTAGTTAGAAGGGTTTGGAATTTGGGGTTTTAGAATATAGTAATGGGTATGGGACAAGACTGAGGTTTTGAGGCAGAGGTTTTTTGTTCCTTTTGTTCCTTCTTCTTGGTTTTAGGTAGTACTTTTTGGTTGGATGGAAAGTGCCGCACTGTGGGTCAATGCTGTTTGGTCATTGGGTCAAAAGTATAAATAACATATGTATTAGTTTTTAATTGGACAGTTAGGCCTTAAAAGACCTTGTAAGACAAGTGAGATACACCTCCATTTTTTTCACTTTTAGCTTGTTAGCTAGAATTGCTGTAGCACTCACTGTACTCTAGATAAGAATAATAAACAACTGAGTCCAAGCACAAAACTACATCTCTCGTGCTTCAATCCCGACTCTGACTGAGGGTAGAGGAAAAAAGAAGATTAAACACTAATAAAAAACCTGTGACAACATATGCTAATAATGGTACATCACAAAAGAACGAATGTCTAGCAAGAGTTTGCTTAGTCCATCTCTAGGGAAAAGAACCCTACCAACCCAAAACCCCAATGATTTCCAGGAACACATGACCACCTTATCTGTACCAGACTCTGTCAATTGCAACACAGCTGGTCTCATGCTGCAGCAAAAACTACATCAAACTGTGTGATACAAACGAATGTGAACATATTCTTCCTGCCTTTTTTTAGCTGCCCATATTTTTAGCAGACATTGTTTTAATATTGTGATTATAGAAAACAAGAAGAGCCAGAGAGTAATTCCCTGGAAAAATACTTTTAAAGTGCTTTAGCAACTTATTTCTTTCCAAATTACAGCTTGTAATAGGCTATATTAACAGCTTAAAAAGGGGAAAAAACGGACAATTTTGAAGGCACTGAACTGAGGGATGGTCTTTAGAATTGTCAGGTGGTGCTGGGAACCATAAACATAGTCTTTTTTTGGTCCAAGATTAAAAGACATACTTGGGAGTGAGGACTTACAATATAAAGTCTCTTCTTTTCTGTTATACATAAGTTTTTCTGCTTTCTCTTGCTGATGTGTCTAGGGTCTTATTCTAAACTGTGTGTGGGGTTGATGCTAGTAGGGCCACTGCTTGGATTTTCTGAAAATAAAATCATAAATTTTCGTTTATTCCCAGTGGGAATGAGGGGATGAAGCTGTCTGTGTGTATGACACATACACTCCAGACAAAACTTCTCTTCTCTTTTGGTTAGAGCAGCTGATTCCCTCAGATCTGCCGTGGGCAAGATGTCAAGGTGAGGCAGTGGGAGGAGATGATACCTGTGCTGCACACGTGTTCCCTAACTGCCAGGAAGCAATGTTTGCAGTGCTTGATGGTGCAAAAAAAGCCCTCTAAAAGCCATTATCTGCTTTATATAGACACAGCAATTCTGTGAGTGTACAAGTTAGCCAGGAGAGCCAATAAGCAATGATTTTTCATAAAGCACCTGGTGCCAGAAAGCACTAACTGGGATAACTGGTTCCATCTCCAGTGGAAAAACAGTCGAGAGCACCAAATAAGCAAGCAACTGCCAGTGGATTCCCATATAAGAAAGAATTTGCTTGGCTATATTCAAATGGCAGCTTGGAGAACTCATCAACACTGAGTACAAAGCTCCTACTAATGTGTAGGATGAACACAAAGATGCATTTTATCTGCTGTGTAAGAATGAATCAAATGGATTTTGTGTTTTAATGCCCACATCTTGCTGTTTTATTGATGACTGTCAGTGTCAGAATCCATGAGTCTATGTAGTGGGATGGTGACAAGTCATGGGAAGGAAGAGCCTGGGAGAAAAAAACCAAAGAAATAAAACTGCCTGGCTCTTGTCAAAACAGCTATTTGATGATAAGTGACAAAAAATGGGAAGGAAGGGGGCAACAGAGCTGCTGCCTTTCTGAGATAAAATAAGCCCCCTCACTATATGATTCTAAAACACAAAGTCTTGAACTAAGTGGCTCCCAAGGAAAATAATTTGACGACCTGATGGCTTCTAAAGCAACAAGAAAAATTATTTAAAAGAACATAAAGAAGAGTATAGTGAGATGAACAATATTTAGAGATCTGTGCATGAGCAAAAGGTAAAATTGCTGTCACATAATTAAGAATAATTCTATCAAGACAAGTGGGCCAATCCACTGCACGAGAATGAGGTTCAACATTTTTGGGGGTCTCCCAAAGTGGATTTAATTTCATGAATTAAGAGACTGAAATGTTTCTTTGGAAATTGTTCTTTGCCCTTCTTCTCGGACAGTGCCAAGAGAGAAACCCACAGCAGAGGAGATATGAAAAGAAAAAAAAAAAAAAGACCAGAGATGTTTCATCTCCATGATGAAACAAATCTCAAAAATACCAAGAACTAGCTACAGCGCAGTTAGGAAATAATTAGTGAGCATCAAATACTGTTCAAAAGACCAACATTAAACAAGTGGACTTCACTCCATTTGTCTCTTCCATCTGAGGAGATTTCCAGGGATAGATGATGGAAGAGGAGGGAGTTGAGGTGTTCACTGGAAGACTGTTAAATGTATGAATATCAGGACACATCAAAGTGATAGAAAAGTCCAAGCAGCATAGTTGGAGCACTGAGCAAAATATACAAAGAAAATCTTTGGGCTAAGTATAGATTAACAAAGTCATATAATCCATCAACTTGTCTTCTGCTGTTGTTTGTTTTCTGTTATACTAAAGGAATGCAGTTTAGTTACATCATAACTTGCCAGTAAATTGGCAAGTCTGCATCAAAGGTAACAGATCTTGCTTTAGTGTCTCTTTCTAATGAAAAAAAAAGTTGCAATTATTGAAATATTTGACTAACGGTATAGGACACATCATGAAGCTAACAGTAAGATGTGGATGATTAAACCAGCATCAGGACAATTAGGATATGGACAGAGACCTTATGTGATAACTCAATTCTGGTTGATATCACAGGAAAGCAAGTTAGTTTCCTTTTGATTAGCAGTGTTTTTTTCCAAACAAGTATTTGCCCGGCTCCTCACTTGGAGCAATAAAAAAGCAGGTAGGTACAGAGAAAACTTCAGCAACATCAAAATTTTAAGACCTGTGAAGCATTTGAGACTAAGGATTTAGCACCCCATACCTCTAGTACGACCTGATATTGGAGTGTGGGAACTGCCATCTGAGAAGGTCTTTTTTGAGGAATGGCAGATCCTACATGCTACAGAGGAGGCAGGTGAACATTCATCAGAAAGAAACATAGTGGCTGGAAGAATCCAGCTTCCTGCTGAAAGAAAACAGAGAGTCTCCACAGCAGCACTGAGACTTAATGACTTCCCAACTTGGTGGCCCAACATTGTAGAGTTGCTGACTTCCTGCTTCTTGCAGAAAGCTCCTTATTCCTTTCTCTGCTGAACTCCTCACTAGGGCTGAAGGCTCCATTTTCCCATGGAAAGGAAATAAAAAAGGAGTCAAGTTCACACATGAAATCTGCTGACATCCTCCAAATGCCAAGGAATGTGTCTAACTCGATATAAAAATGACTGGGAGCTGTTCTCAGCATGGGTATACCGAACATGCATATATATTAAGACAAAAACTGTGGGGAACAAGGGAAGAAAACCAAACCAAAACCCAAATAAGCACGATCACGCTTTCTAGAATTGTGCCAACTAAAAAATCTGTGAAGGGGAATATTTCACGGGAAACATCACCATTGAAAAGATGTTTATGGGAGAATGGCCAGTTATTTATGAGTTTTGGGTTTTTTTTAAATCATAGTTTGCTTTAGAAGGTTTATGTTACTCTTTATCAATGAGTGTACTGCACTGATATCCATAGGAGTAATCTGGACTCTACAATATCGTCCCTTGGAAAGTGCTGTTGTTCTGAGCAGTCCCAGTGGGCAGTCTTGATATGGTTAGCAAGGTCAGCCTGCAAAATCCTTCCTGCATTTTTCTGTATTTTCTCTGTCTGAATTCTTCCATAAAACATGCACTGTATATAAGCATGAGACTGTGACTTATCAATTCTGTTCCATTCCTTAGGAAATAATCAGCAAAACCTGAGCTGTCTTCTTGCTGTCTTTACACCACAGCAATTTTTGCAGCAGAGGATTGCAGTGCTGATTTTAGCATAAATCATTAGTCTTTGTTTCTTTCAGCAAAGACTTTGACAGCTTGCTGTAGTGTAGTGTAGTGGAATATTCCACAGGATAACAAAGCAAACATATGTTTGAGGATCTGTTCAAGATGCTATTTGCAACAGGGCATGAGGACAGGTATGGGAATATGGTGTAGTACACTACTTTCAGTGACACACAGCCCATTCTATTCTCCAGAGACCTTGCACTTAATTTATTTTTGGGAAGATATTCTGTAAAACTATCACAGGTGGGAAGGGGATGAGAGAAGCAGAATTGGCAACTTTTTATGATATTTTACACTGCTGCAAGACAGTAGGGAACTCTGGTTCATAAAGTCAATAAGTATTTAAGGTTCTTCTCTCTGAATGCTCACAGCCAGAATAGACATTTTGACCATCCTGTTCCCCTATCTGTACACCTGTTCAAAATGAATCATCTGCACTAGTGGACAGTGAAGAGAGAAGGGCTTCCACAAAACAGCTTTTTTAAAGAAAATCTTTAAAATTCAAGCATAGCCATCTGTCATGGTAAAGTTTAGATACGCTTTTCACCTTCAGAGAGCTTTACAAGCATTGAGTAATTGGTCCTTGGGACCTAAAAGGGCACATTTTTTCTCCCAATTTAGATTGAGAAGACAGCAAGACCATCTTGTATCCTGGGGCAGGACTCTAGTCTCCCTTCAAGGTGGGAGAATTGCAATCCTTTTGTAGTAGTCAGTGCTTTCAATCAAGGTCTGTAAAGTTAAGCATTTCTACCACCACTTATGCACTGGTGACAAAGTAAGGACTTGATTTTCTTTTTCCCCACAACTGCTGCATATCCAGATGATTCTACTGGCTTATAAATACTAAATGTTCAACTTGAGTAGGAGCTGTAGATGTTGAGTCCTTTTACTGTTAAGCCAATAAGAAGGGTGTAGGTTAGACATTCACAGTAAAGAGTCCATTAATTTGTTAGTTGAATAGGAAAATATTTTCCACGCTCTGAATGTTTTTGTATTGATTTGGAAAACTATTTTATTTTAAATTAAATTTAAATATATTTATTTTATAAATATATTAAAATTAATCCACAAACACCAGAGGTTTATGTCCAAAAAGGAGACAGAGGAATGCTTTTTGCTTTATTCAAATAAAGGGAGAGGTCATAGGGCATTCCCCTGGGATCTCTCAAATTTTTGGAGGACGCAGCCTCCTTTTATCCTAATTTCCCGGCCGCTTTTCCTTCTCTCTTTCCCCATAGGCTGAGGTACTTGAGAGGCACAGACTTCCCGGAACGCCTAAGATTCCCCTCTAATATATAACCCTTCTTTTTAGTTTTTAATTCTTATAGAATTCATAATTTCCCCCCCATTGCTTCTTTATCTTCAGTAACCCAATTTCATTTGTTAGCAAACCTACAGTTTGTTTGTAAAGGAAATCTCTTTTTCCATTCATCAATCAATGTAATCCCTCCATTGTTTCTTTTATCTCTAGGTGCTAATTGTTTCTACCAGTAATCTACAACTTGTTTGTAAAGACAAATTCTACATTCTTCTCAATCCCTCCTCTTTTATTTTTAACAATTGTCTTTACCAACTTTAGCTATCATTGACTTAATTTCTTGTTCCTGTGTCTTTTTTTTGGTTTTGCAATTATTTGTAGGGACATCAATTTCTGTCCTTTAGCAGCCATTTCTGGATCAGTAGGCATGGCTACTACCTGCATCCCTTTGATCACATGTTGAATAAGTTGTACTAAGCAAGGGATCATGCATGGTAAAAAGATTAGAGTTGCTACAGCACATAAGAGGAAAAAAAGCAGTTGTTTAACCCACAGTCCACCAGGTAACCACGAAAACATGTCCCATTCCCATCCTTTCCATGTTTGGACCGGTACATGAGCCAACTTTCTTATTTCTTTTGTTATTTGTTTCACCACCTTTCCATTGTCATCTATTTGCAAACAGCAGTTTGAGTCATTTAATTTGCCCACACACCCCCTTCTTCTGCTTATAAATAATCTAATACCATCCGGTGTGGAAATATTGCATTCCTCATCTGAGCAGATTGGTCTGCAAGAAGGTCAAGAGCTGTAGCTCTCTGGTTACTTACTATTTCAAAGACAGCTTGTAACCTAATTATCTGATTTAAATTATAAACGGGTTCTCTGGCACCTGATATTAATTCATTAGGATTCCAAGTGGCTGGTCCATAGTGTTGTATGATTCTTTCAGGTGGCCATTCATCATCACCCCACTTTTGGGTGCTCCCCGCAGCCAGGGACACGTCAATCGACTGCTTTTCCCTAGTTAGATCATCATGTACCTTGGTTCCTAAGTGGTTTCCCTGGACTTGTGGTAGCAGAAAGAACAGTGGTCTGATGTACCCCACATAACATATCCCTGACCAGTTTGGGGGTAACCTGTGGTAGGCATGTTGGCCACAAATCCAGTAATGCCCCTTTAAAGCCCAGGTCCCGTTGGCAAAGGGACCTTCCCAATTTTCATGATCCACTGGGGGATCAAAATACAGCTTGCTTCCTGGGCCTAGTGGTCCCCCAACAATAGTTGCCCCACCATGGGAATCACAGTATTTGCACTTCCCTGCATGAAGGGAAACCCACATGAGGTTTCCAGCTGCAGTTACACCCCAGATTAGTTTTATTAGATTTGGACCAGAACCTGCTAAAAAGAGTTCGAGTTCCGTTCTGGTGTTGCCACTTCCACTGATATTCACGAACAACATGTGTCTTACTTGTGGAATTATCTCGGGGGCAGCTTAAAAATAAGGAGTCAAAAAACTTATCCCTCCCCACTGCTTTACAGCCTTCCAAATCTTTCCGGTAATTATGGTAGGAGCACTTTACCCAGCTACCATTTGAGAGTTTAACATGAGCTTGATTCTGTCTGCCTTGATATCTGGAACAACCATAAGGAAGGCAGTTGGGGGTCCAACAATCTAAACTCAAAGATAAAGTCCAGTTACAAACACATTTTCCCAGGTACCTGCTTCCTGTTCTGTTTAGACAATAAGTGCCTCTTTCAGAAGAATGAAGCCGCCATGGACTTCCTTCTTCATCCTAAAATCCTGTTCCATTATGGACCTCACTCAGGGTGCTAACCCACTATTTAGGTTCAACTGGGCTGGCTACCCCTGGCCAGTTTTCAGATCTCCCTGGCCCTCCACAGACTCAGCAATTGCTAAGGTTAAAGGTTTTTGCTACTTCTTCTCTTAAGTTTAAAAACTTCTTTTCCCATTCTTGGCCCCACCCTAACTGACAATATAAAGGTAAGATCATTAAGAGAAGCATTCTAATGGTGTAAAGTAATTTCCTAACCTAATTTTCACTTTCATGTTGTCTTCTGCACCTGTTGTGAGTGAAGGCACAGAAACAGCTTAACATAAAGAAAACAGTGACACCAAAGGGCTGGCCCTCAGTGACTGGAGATCCGAGAGGAGGGATGCCCACACAAACTGTTTCAGCACGCAGTCCGTGGGTGGGCACACAAGGCTTCCCCCGATGTCAACACACTTGCTACTGCTCCAGTCTGCCCCAGCTGAGGGTCAGTCGTGGCTTCCCGTCCTTCTCCTCCAGCTGAGATGTCCAAATCTCTGGGGCCTCAGAGACCTTGACCCGAGTGTGATGGGTTCACCCATGTTCAGCTGTCTTGACGGCTGTTCCTGTGCTCAGCAACACCTGGAAATGTCCACGCCACTTCACCACCAGCGGTGCTTCTTTCCACTCCTTAACTAGGACCCACTCTCCTGGCTGGATGAACAGCAAAGTCCAAAGGCAGGGTCTGTGCCAGCTGAGCCTCCTGTCAAAGAGATTTCACAACAGACAGTATCCCAGCCACACAATGTTTCAAATACCCATCACTTATCTCTACCCCCCACTAGGCTGAGAATTGCAGGGGTAAGGAATTCCAAACATCAATTGAATATCTCCTCTGGGCCTGGCCCTTATTCCTCCCAAAGCCAGGGCTAGGAGCCGTATCTACGGCAACTTAGTTTCTATTACCAGCTTCAGAAGGTGTTTCTTTATTTCTGCATTCATTCTTTCAACCCGACCCGAACTCTGGGGTGCCAGGGGTATGGAGGTTCCATTGTATCCCTAATGCAGTCATAACTCCGTGAAGAATTTTTCCTATAAAATGAGTTCCCCTATCTGAGTCTATTGCTTCCACAATCCCATATCTTGGAATTATTTTTCCAAAAATACTTTAACAACTGATCCTGTAGTTGCTGAAGCAGTAGGGAATGCTTTTGGCCCTTCTGTTAATTGACATACTATTACCAGAAGATATTTACATTTTGCCACTCGGTGCATTTCAGTAAAATCCACCTGACATCTCTGGAAAGAACTACAGCCCAAGGCCTCCCTCCCCAGGCAAGTTTCTTTGTAACTTTGTTATTGGTTTTAGCACAAATCAAGCAACCCTCAATAGCTTGCTTTGCCAGCCTGAAAAGACCCACAGCATACATTTTGAGGAAGGCTTCTCCCATTGCCTCCTTCCGAGTACCCTGCGTGGTGCCCCCTTAATGTGGATTGTTGCCACCCTTTTTGGTAAATTCATCACCTCCAACAGGCGAGAGAAAAGTTCTCACGGGCTAATGTCTTTTCCCCTGCAGGTTAATAAACCTCATTTTTCCCACAGCTTCCCAAATGCATGTATCACCCCATATGCATATTTAGACTCAGTAAAAACATTCACTGTCTAGTCCAGGTATAATTCACAGGCTCTGATAAGCGCATACAGCTCAGCTGTCTGAGCTGACCAGGTGGGGGTAACCTCCCCCTTTCTTTTAATTGTTTCCCGTTCACTATAGAGTATCCTTTAAACCGCCTCCTTCTATCACCTTTGAAGGCCCATCAATGAACACATTCTCTCCCTCAGGCCAGGCAGTATCTCGTAAATTTTCCCTAATCTACACGCTGGATGGTTTAGTCACAACAGAAAAATCTCTGATCCATGCTCTGCCGTACCCCCACTAACCCCAAAAACCGCCGTAACTCCTTGTTAGTCTGGGGTAATGGTATTTGCAAAATCCTTTTTATTCTTTCTGGATCAATACACAATAACCTTTCAGTCAGAATATGTCCCAAACATTTGACTTTCCTTTCTACGAACTACACTTTTTTTTTTTTTTTTTTTTTCAACAACAGCTTAACTCCTGAGAGTAGAGTAAACAATATTTTCTGCAAAGCTTGTCCAAACAAAACTGGTGACTCTGTATATCCCTGGGGAAGAACTGTCCATTTCAATTGTTGTTTTATCATCTTCCCTCTTTCCTCCTGTTCCCATTCAAAGGCAAAATACTGTTTACTGTCTTCTGTAATCGGACACCCCCAGAAAGCATCCTTCAAATCCAGAACAGAATAATACCGATGTGAAGAAGTGATCTGATTCAAGATTGTATATGGATCCGAAACTGTGGGATGCCTTGGTTTAACAATTTCATTTATTATTCTTAAATCCTGCACCATTCTGTATGTTCCCTCTGGTTTCTTAACCGGCAGGATAGGGGTGTTATAAGGAGACACATACATGGCTCCAAAGACCTGCTTTCAGCAGGGACTCAATAACAGGCTGTAACCCCTTATTTCCCTCCTTGGAAGAGGATATTGCTTTTTAGACAATGCTTGTCCTGGTTGCTTCAAAGTAATTTGGAGAGGTTCTATATCTAGTTTTCCATATTTCCCTGAACGCCTAAGATTCCCTCTAATGTATAACCCTTCCTTTTAATTTTAATTCTTATAGAATTCATAGTTTTCCCCCATTGCTTCTTTCATCTTCTGTTACCCAATTTCATTTACTAGCAAACTTACAGTTTGTTTGTAAAGGCAAATCTCTTTTCCCATTCATTAATCAGTGTAATCCCTCCCATTGTTTCACTTATCTTTAGGTGCTAACTGTATCTACCAGCAATCTACAGCCTGTTTGTAAAGACTAATGCTACATTCCTCTAAAAAAAAAAAAAAAAAAAAAAAAAAAAAAAAAAAAAAAAAAAAAAAAAAAAAAAAAAAAAAAAAAAAAAAAAAAAAAAAAAAAAAAAAAAAAAAAAAAAAAAAAAAAAAAAAAAAAAAAAAAAAAAAAAAAAAAAAAAAAAAAAAAAAAAAAAAAAAAAAAAAAAAAAAAAAAAAAAAAAAAAAAAAAAAAAAAAAAAAAAAAAAAAAAAAAAAAAAAAAAAAAAAAAAAAAAAAAAAAAAAAAAAAAAAAAAAAAAAAAAAAAAAAAAAAAAAAAAAAAAAAAAAAAAAAAAAAAAAAAAAAAAAAAAAAAAAAAAAAAAAAAAAAAAAAAAAAAAAAAAAAAAAAAAAAAAAAAAAAAAAAAAAAAAAAAAAAAAAAAAAAAAAAAAAAAAAAAAAAAAAAAAAAAAAAAAAAAAAAAAAAGGGGGGGGGGGGGGGGGGGGGGGGGGGGGGGGGGGGGGGGGGGGGGGGGGGGGGGGGGGGGGGGGGGGGGGGGGGGGGGGGGGGGGGGGGGGGGGGGGGGGGGGGGGGGGGGGGGGGGGGGGGGGGGGGGGGGGGGGGGGGGGGGGGGGGGGGGGGGGGGGGGGGGGGGGGGGGGGGGGGGGGGGGGGGGGGGGGGGGGGGGGGGGGGGGGGGGGGGGGGGGGGGCTGGGGGGGGGGGGGGGGGGGGGGGGGGGGGGGGGGGGGGGGGGGGGGGCTCTGAACAAATCTCTTTTCCCATTCATTAATCAATGTCCTAAGATGACTGATAAACAGTAATCTCATTCCCTAGGCTAAGCATTAGGCACTTTTTTTCATTATTTGAGGATGATCCAAAGCTGTTTATACCCAAAGAGCTATTTCTCCTCACATCTGTGATGGATGATTTAAGCTCTGGGAACAGAGGGTGAAAGCCACACTTACTGGGCTATTCCTTCTATTGAGTTTTCTTCTACGAAATTATAAAAATAACATTTAGCTTGCACCAGTGTCATAGTAAAATGGCTGGTCTGTTTTAAACTTTTCTGGTTAGGACCAACATACGATAACCAACGGGCAGCTCCAATGGCAAATTGTTTGCACTGCAACAGAAGAGAAGCTCCCCTGAAGTTCAGAATTTACTGAACTTCAACATTAAATTGAACAACATTAATTGCTTCTCTTAAACATTTATAGCTTTTCACAAATTTTTCTTCTTCATATAGAAGCAGACTGTGATCGAATCACTTGTTGCTCCTAAACATAAGTGTTAAAAGCAAGTACTTCTGTATTCTTGCTGATCAGGTACTACACACTGAACATGTTGTCCTACAAAGTTGTTATTCTATGTCTCTTCACCCTAGTATTCACCTAAGCTGATTGTGCTATGAAAAGTTTGACATATCTGAAAGACAAGATGCCATCCAAAGCAGCATGGGCAACAGGGCCAAGGAGGGGATTCTGCCCTGGTAAGACCTCACCTGCAGTGCCGCATCCAGCTCTGGGATCCCAGCACAGGAAGGACACTGACCTGTTGGAATGAGTCCAGAGGCCACCAAGATGGCCAGATGGATGAAGCGTCTCTCAGACAAGGAAAGGCTAAGAGAATTGGATTTGTTCAGCCTGGAAAAGAGAAGGCTTCATGGTGACATAATTGTGACCCTACAATACTTAAAGGGGGCTTATAAAAGTGATGGAGAAAGACTTTCTATTAGGGCATGTAAAGATAGGACAAGAGGTTTCAAACTGAAAGAGAGTAGGTTTAGACAATATATGAGGAGGAAATACTTTGCCGTGATGGTGGTGAGGCACTGGAACAGTGCTCAGGTTTCTCAGAGAGGCTGCGTATGTCCCGTCCCTGGAGCCCTGGTCAAGGCCAGGCTGGATGAAGGTCTGAGCAACTTGATCTGGTGGAGGTATCCGTGCCCATGGCAGGGAGCTTAAAACTAGATATCTTTAAAGTCCCTTCCAACCCAGAAAATTATAACGATTCTAAGTCCTGAAGAGATTCTTAAAGGCAAACTAAAACACAGAAGAGCAGTAAGTGGCAGTAAAAACAGTTTGCAGAGGCATCCGTTTCTTCATAGAAATATATTAGGTTAATGGTCATTCTTGACCTCTTCATTTTCTTGCTTGGTCATGCTTAGATTTCACAACTACTGTGATGATCCTAAGTATTATAATTACACAGTCTTAACTTCTAACAATTATCTTATTGTAGATATATAACCAGATGAGATGGGAATAAGTCCATAAACAGACCAAAATTACTTTTTAGAATGAGACTTTGTAGGTTAATTAAAACCATTCCTATGTGAGATTTATTTCTTTCTTCATTAAGCTGGCTATTCTGCAAAGGTCGTCACTTTCTTGACATATGTTAAATACAAATTAATATACAAGAGCTGATTTTGATAGTCTGAATAGGCACCCTAAAACTGAGTCATAATAACCTTTCCGTCACCCTGACCTTGCGTAATTATCCTGCACCAAATGCACGTATGTATGTGTATAGATGAATATAAAATTCATACATATAAAAAACAAACCAGTAACTATAATTTAAGGACTCAAGTGTGGATATCTGAAAGCATAATGCATTTTAGAAAAATGCAGAAGCTTGAAACTTCTGATACAGTCCATTTTTACTTATGTCATTTTTAAAATTAATTTTGGTCAGAGCTTCATGACCTATTAAAAAATCTCTACTAGTTTATATATGCACAGTTCAGATACTCAGCCTTTTTCATGTTCACTCTTTAGTCTGTTGCAGAATAATTTACCAGAGAAGAAGGTTTACCACAGCACTGTCAACAGTAGAAGAAATGGCCCAATAAGCATGGTTTTCATATTTTATTCCCATGGCTTAATTCACCTTCACAGAAATGAACATATGCATAGACAAAATATTTTCATCCAAACACAATAGACAGTTAGTATTGTTAAAATAAAGGGAAATTTATCTGTGGGTTCTAAAAAGCAAAAATGTAACAATGATTCTTTATCTTGTTTCTGTATCACAGCCCAGTTATATAGATAATTACTTATACACTTACATTATATACTTACTATATTACTTATACACATTAAAATATTGATATTCGTAAAGCACACTAAAATCCAACCGTCCTTCCTATTGGGTGTAGCCAAGGCAATCTTGGGTAATTTTTGCATTAGGAAAATTTTGGCTGGAAGTACTATAGCAAAACTTAACTTCAAAAATTGTCAGGAACTCTTGTCTCAGGTTCTAAGGTGTTCACTGTCAGAAATGACTAATGGCTTTGATGATTTCTACAGTTTTGGGGTCAGTCAAGGGCACATTTCAACAGGCTGGCTTTCTACTTGTGATTAGCATCTACTCGACTATCCTGAAATATCTTTGTTGTCAGCAGAGCCATGCAGTAGTTCTTCCTGTAAATTCTTTTCTCTCTCTCTCTCTCTCTCTCTTTTTAAGGTTGTAGCTGAAATAAGCTAATAAACACTAATCTTAGAAAATTAAGATTTTAGTTACCTTGTTGAAAATAATTAAAAGTTAGAAGGGAGTAGTTATCTGAAACTTAAATAATTGATTGTCTGTCATTTTATGTTTGCTCAGCTGCGCTTACAATGGGAAAAGACAAAACTAGTGAGCAGACCTGAACGAACATAGACAATGCAACCAGAAACCCATTCTTTGAGAAACTGGACTATCCCCAGAAATCATTTGTATTGTCATTGATAGAAAAGGTCAAGAGTTTAGGGTGAGGAAGACTCACCTTACTTCCTCCTCTTAAGACCCCTCCTCATGAAAACGACCCCAGACTTAATTTAAGAAGTCAATCACGCATGCTTAATAGCTATTCAAGCTAATTATCATGGGAATCGGGGGATGGGAGGGGCTGTTATTATGAATATGTATTTGTTTGAATCTTTTGCTAATAAATAGACTTTGTGATCACTTTGCGGTGCGTATTAGAGGATTACCTCACACTGCTGTCCAGCACTGAATAAACATACACTTTCTAACTTTAAACTGTTAGAGAGTCTTTTGTCCGTGACAGTTGACTATTGATATTAGACCAGTACTCTTATTTTGGTAAATCAAGCACACAAATTAAAATGTTTTATTCTTGGTGTTTTCTGTTCCTGCGCTCCCTCTTCTGGCTTTCTAGAATCATCTAGCAAATATCTTATGATCCACTCTGATTTTGTCTGTAAACACATCAGTTGTAAAGTTAAGGTGCACTTTCATAGCAGACATCAAAAAAGGGACTACTGCTAAATAAATCAGGAAATTACCATAGCAGCCAGGTGCTTCTATCCTGACTAGAGGTTCCCTGGACTTCTGGAGACCAAAAGTAATCCCAATCTTGGTGCAATGGTTGCCATACTATGGATATTAGATAGGAATAGGAATAAAGAAAAGGTTTGATTGGAGTGCACTCTCCAGTTTTCTAGCTTGTTCTCTTGAACTGTGCAGTAGAATTTTGTATTGAATTTTTTTCCCATAAAATGGCAGAATTTTTTTCACAAGTTTTCTTCTAAACTGTCTTACAATAGCACTGGTAAATTAACATTCTTCTGCACTGTTCAAAATCCAAGTATTATGGTAATATGCAGCTGAAATAAATTTCAATGATTTTCATTTCTGAGTATGAGATAAAATTGAAACATGGAGGATGAAATTTTGCATTTGAAATATTGTGCACTCTTAATATTCTTCCAAACGTCCATATCTGTATGTTTACCTCCCTTGTGACCATACTGGAAAACTAGCCTGAGCCAATATTGGAAAACGAAATAAACAACACTTTCTTGCACACTTATGTTATATTTACTATGCCCTTTTCTTTCTAAGTTGTAAACACTCTGGTTTCTGTGTGAAGCACCAAAATGCATGTAACAAATCCAGGGGAAAATTCTCAGGATTATGGAAACTGTATGACAAATGCAAACTGAATGACCATTTACTTGCCATGGATATTATCCCTCTTTCAATAAACATTGTGCATTAGTAAGAAACTCTTGAGAAGTTTGGTAAGTGTTTTCAGTGTATTTAATAAGAAATATCATTCATATGGACCTCACTTTTTCAGTGTTGGAGATCTACCTTAATAAAGCAACATGAAAATGTGCTTCAAAATGTATACTTAACACAGAAATATCCATTTCAGTATGCGAAGTCCAGCTTCTCCATGAATTTCAAGTGCTCAAGGAGGTCCTAAAACTTAGTGGCTTTAGAGAAATGTTCCTTGATTGAAGGGAATTCCTGCCATGGAGAAGTTTCAGGATGCAGAATGGTGATGCTTCCTGCCCCAGCTCCCCCAGTGTTCATTGCTGTCACCCGTGCCACACATCTGCCTGAAAGCTGCCAGAGGAAGGGGGATGAGGCGAGCAGTTTGTACATGAATGAAAAGGAGTTTCCATGGTTTTGGAGTCTACTC
Organism: Muscicapa striata striata; assembly: GCA_030060385.1. Taxonomy (NCBI): domain Eukaryota; kingdom Metazoa; phylum Chordata; class Aves; order Passeriformes; family Muscicapidae; genus Muscicapa; species Muscicapa striata. The sequence continues at coordinate 246,655 of JAREIS010000453.1, read as the reverse complement.
TTAGCTCCTGTCACTTAGCGGAATCTCTGCTCTAGTCTTATAAATACAGTCATGTGTGACATTTATTGCCTCACACCAGCATATATTTGCTCAGATCTAAGAGGAAGTGTTTGCTTAGATCTGGTGTATTGCTGTCGTGGTGCATTAGAGTCTAACGAGGGAATGAAGCACTGTTCTTCTTCTGGAAAGCCCACAGCAATTCTGCTGGATATAAAATCCTAGTAAGCGGCTGTGGGACTTTCAGAGCAATGAGCCTCTTAAGTGTCAGTTGATGCATAACAGCATTATCATGGTTTGAGGACTTGGGTGTTGAAGGAGAGTGGTTTTATGGGAAATCACTGGGAATTATTACCCTGCATAAATATCCTCTTGTACATAATTATATGCAAGATTAGAATCAGTAATTCTGCAGGTTTTGGTCTTCATGTATGATGGGATAATTGACAATAAGTAAATTTTGTTACACCATACAGTAAAAGTTGCTGTACCACAGCCAGGCTTCATGGGTATCAGCTCTTATCAAAGTGAATTGTACAGGACTTTGGAAAAAAATCACCTCCCCCCCCTCAAAAAAAAAATTCAACAACAACAACAACAACAAAGAAAAAAAAAAACAAACAAAAAAACACCCCCCAAAAAACAACGAAACAAAAAACAAAAACCCAAACCAACACTACCACCCTCACCATCTGGTATCTTGGTATTAGAAGATATAATTTGATGGTTTGCAGGGTCACATAATCTGTGTAGTTCACAGAGTAACTGTGGGTTAAGGCATTAAAGAAAAACAAAAAAAGCTTATTGATCCCTTTTCTTTCAGGGAGACGGAGAAGAAAATCAGAGCTCTGATATTTCGCTTTTCCAGAGAGCAAAAGCCACGAGTTGGGCACTCGTCTCGCCCCGTCGCTAGCGGGCCGCGAGAATGCTGAAGCTCCAGGGCCGGGACAGCAGCCAGTACCCAGCGGCGGAGCCGGGCAGGGGGTGCGGAGTGGGGCAGCGGCCGCCCCCTTCCGGCGGGGCCCGGGCCTGGAGCGGCTCGGCTGGGCTGGGCTCCCCCGGCAGCTCGATCTCTTCGGGGGCGAACAGACGTGCGCCGCAGCGTCCCCGCTGCAGGGCTGCTCAGCGGCGGCGGCTATCTGGGAAGAGAAGCGGCATCAAAACATAAACAGCTTTTTCAAAGGCAAGGAGGTAGCCCCAAATCCCTCATTTAGGAGCTGCAGGAGGAGGGACGTCAGCCGCACCCCCGCGCGGGGGAAGCGGAGCGGCAGCAGGCAGAGGCGGGAGCGGGTGTCGCCCCCCGTCCGCAGGTGCTGCCGAGCCGCTGGACCCCTCGGCGGCGGCCGGCCCGGAGCTGCACATCGCGGTCTGGCCAGCAGGAGGAAGGAAGAGGAAGTAAGAGCGGCGGGTGCCTGTGCGAGCCCCGGGATGGGATAGCACCGGGGGCAGCCCAGCGCACCGCACCCGAGGCGGCGGCGCGGAGCGGAGCGCGGTTCCCGCGGCGGCAGCGGCCGAGAGGCCCCGCTGTGAGCTGTGGCTGCGGGGGCGCTGCCCACGCCGGAGGTAGGAGAGCCTCGGTCCCGTGCGGGGACGCAGCAGCGGCGCAGCAGCGGCGCTGGCCGGGCGGTGCGGGGGAGCGCGGACAGGCACGGAAGCAGTCGGGGAGGAGGAGGAACGGGACGGAGCAGGCGGCCGGAGAGCCCCCCATCTGCCCGGACGAGCGTCGCAGCTGCTCCCAGCGGCGGGAGGCGGCCGCCGTCGCTACGAGAAAGAGGAAGCGCAGTCTTGTGCTTGTCAGCGCGGCGTGGCCTCGGACGGTGGCTGTCGCTGGGGGGTGGCCCGGCCCGACCTCCTTTGCCTCGCCTCGCACAGCGGCTCCTCCCGCCGCCCTACCCTCTCCGCTGGCCCCCGGCCGCTGCTGCCACAGCCGCCCGGTTTTCTCGGCCGCGACTTCGCTGGCGCCCCCGCCTCCTCCGTCACTACCGCCTCTTCCCGCTCCGTCCCCGCCTTAGCCCCCTCCCGTGACCCGGGCAACCCTGTCTGCCACCGGCTGCTCCTGGTGGCTGGAGGCCGCTGGCGAGGGGGTGCGGAAGGGAGCCGCATCTCCGGACGCGGGAGGTGAGTGGTGGCGAGGCCTCGCCCGACCCGGCGGGACCAGCGCGTCGCTGCGCGGGGACGGGGGGGCGGCGTGTGGGGCAGCGGCCGCGGCCGGACCCGCGTGAGTTAATGCATGGGGTCAGGCCCGGACGGAGACTGCTGCCGCAGCAAGTGTCCACACCGCCGCGGGCGCCTCTCGGGCGGAGAAGCCTCAACTTTGAAGCAAGTGCATCCCCGCAGGCAGCCAGCTCCGATCTCGGCATTGATACCCAGCTGCCGCCTCCGAGGGCATGCCTCCCCCTCGACCCTGCCTCCGAGGACTTTTTAGGGGGTGTGAGGGGGTGCGTGTGTTCCTTTTTCTAAATTCATGCTCACACAAGTGATCAAACAGCTGATGAATTTCAGATGACATGATTGTTCTGAAATGTGGGTGGTGATAATGCAAAGCCACAGTGTGCAACCTGGTAAAGCAAGTGGGTATTGGGTCTAAAAAGTTACATTTGTGAAGTTTCTTGGCTCAAAGCCTTTGTAAAGTTTATTTTGAATATATTTTCCTTGCAGAACTAATACAACTGTTCAACTCTCCCCTGAGAATGGTGTAAAGTAAATGTAGTTCCTAAAAAATAACAGTGAGTACATTTCAAATCAGCAATATTTTGTTGTTAAGTTTATAAGAATAACTCTTAATCTGCCAAGGCTCAAAATGTGTAACAAACAGAGATGCCAATGATAATAACAGTGCAGGAAATGTACCATGTGTTAATTGCTTTAGTATAAATGTGGTTGCCTATGAGCTGTTTCATGATATTGCAGTTACAGTGCAATTTCAGCAAGGGATGTTTTGAAATGTATTCATTAGCAAATGGGTTTTCTTTTGCTTTTATCCCTCAGCTACCTGATAGCCCTTGGTTAAAATATATGTCTTTTGGGAAGTGGAGGAAACTGAGTAAGAAATGTGTTGAGTCCTGGATCTGTGACTGGGGTTGTTGTTTCCTCCTCTTTCTCCTTGTCTGTTTCTCCTCCTTTAGCCCAAATGTACGCACACATGCATGCCATCTCCAGTTATATAATCTTGTAGACGTTTATGGATCATTCATTGTTCGCATTAGTCCTATTCTTTCCATGTCATTCCTGCTTGATTGAGTGGCTTAGGCAGAATATTACAGAGGAAAGAAAACACACTGAAATTTACATAAAGTTCTTCCAGTTTGAGCTGGAAGTTTGCTTTCTTTGAAGGCTTTCTTTCCCTCATCCCCATTTTTCTTTTTTTAGCTGTATAAGTAGATAGTAGGGATCTAATCTGATGACTGGTAACTAGATAAGGAGGAGGAGCAGCAGTGGTGACAGCTTGCTGGTAAAAGTCCCTCTTGTGTACTGTTAGCAGAATATCCATTAACGTACATCATAAAGCTGATAGAAGTACTGCTTTTAAAACTCACTAGTCAGAGAAAAGAAAGATTAGTATGATTAAACCAGGAACATGATATGAAATGGGTATTAGTAAAAGATACTCTTAGTGCAGTCTGTGGATCTGAGTGTGTGAATTGATTTGCTAGAGGCAAACCTGAATCACAATTTATTCATACTGGAAAGGCTGCGTAGGGGTAGTTGACTTTCTTTTCTCTCTCTTTGTAATCTCTTTGAAACTCCCTGTGCACTAGGATACACCTGCCCTCTTTGTAGTTTGCAACTTTGCTTAGAGTATAATTGTCTGAGGATTTATTCTAATTAACAATTTGCTGATGGGCAGGGGGGTAGAGGAAGGAAAACTGGTTTCTATACTTAACATTTTGATATTTTTCCTTCTATTCTCCATATGCCTAAGGAAAAATTTACTAGGTGAAGAGTTGTCCTGGTTTGAAGGACAGGTGTCTGTCAATAAAGGCAGAAGCTTCTCTTTGAAATGGAGAAGGTAAACCCCCTTCCTCCAAATTATTACTATGATTTTGAAATTAAGGGGGGCTCTCAGGCAAAGCTATGGGAATTAGGAATAGCAGTTCTTTACTAGGAAAATTAAAATATAAATACAGTATTACAAAGAACAATCCCAAAACCACTGACAGAGTCAGAATACAACCTGACACCCTGTCAGTCAGGGTGTTGGTAGCAGTCCGATTAAATGGTGCCTACAGTTCTCCTGCAGTGGCAGATGTCGTTCAGTTGAAGCAGTGCTCCTGTAGAAGGGTGCAGTTTTCCTCTGAAGGTCCAGGGATGATGTGGAAAGGTCTGATTTTCCTCTGGAATCCAGTGGAAAGACTGTATCTTGCTGTCCAAAATCTCAGTTTTTAATGTAGGTAGGAAAAGCTTGATTCATCCCCCTAGCTGGAGCATCTCTCAAAGGGATGATGTAATTTTATCAGTCATACAGTGGGACTTAATTGCCTATCAGCAGGTGATATCTTCCTGGAGGGAGGATGGGTTGTGGGAAAGATAAAGATGATTGCCCCATCTAGTCTTAAAGATGGCTTGTTAGCAGATAATATGTGCCATGGAGATAAGGGTCACTATCCCACCCAGCTTCAACAGATGGTAATAGAATACACATTTTGGCCACATCCTATATTGCAACCTAAGACAAGAGTTCAGACAGATTTTGCTGGGGGGAGAGGAAAGACTTACCTGCTTACTCTGTAGCAGTCTTGGTATCCAAAAGTATCTGCAGTTCTGCCATCATCATTATATAACCTGACCATTTGTGTTCTTAAAAGCAAGTACTTCTGTATTCTTGCTTTTGGATGCAACATATTGTGTTGTCCTACAAAGTTATTATTTACTGCCCTTTTCCCCTTTTTCTCATCAAGCAAAGCTTATTGTTATACGTAAAAGTGTAACTTGCCAAAACACTGCTGTGTGCATTGAACTTCCTGGCAGCAATGCTGTGAGGTAGTGAATTACAGATAGAGAATAACTCGAAGGGTGGTGCTCCACCCTTCCTTCCGCTCTTTGTTTTTGTCTACAGAGTAGAAGTCTCTTTGATTTTAAAGTATGGGTTCACATATGTGTTCTCAGAGTGTCCAGCCTACAAAGTGATGTTGTAATATAATCTCATGTTTTCCACGTTGATACACAGGGAGCAGGGCTCCTATGTTCACGCATAAGACTTGTTTCCTTCCTTTGATACTCTAGGTGGCTTCAGTATGTGGTGGAGTGAGTGGCTAATACCTATAGATTCAAGTGTAACTAGAAGGTTTCCCCAGATCTCTTCCAGTGCACCTGCACACTAACATGCAGTGTTCTCTTATTCCAATAACAAGCTTTTTTGTAGCTGTTGTTGTTGTTGTTTGGTTTTGATATATTTCCAGCCACGATGTTTCTAATTCTGTGATTCTCAAACAAGGATTTGCTTGGGACTTAGATGAGGCCATCAAGTACAATTTTCCTCTCAAGCTGAGATTTTGCTGTCTGATAGTCGGTTTCCTTGAAATAAACAATCTCTTTAAAATTTACAAGCTCTCTTTGTCATGCTGTGCTGTGAATGTGCAGCATGTCCTTGTATTAAAAGAACTCTCCACATTTATAGAAGGTGATGGGATTTTGGGAACCCTGGGAGCTTGAAACCCCTGTATCAAGCAAAAGTACTGTTGTCTCTTCTGTTCTATTTCTATGCACAGTTTTTCCTGGGTCTAGTAGACCTTTTCTTCTGCTGTGTCTCTGCACTGTCTAGAATGTACAATTTGAGTGAGAATAGGTTGGTCAAATTCGACTCCTCATTCAGTCATCATTCTATTAAAAAGAAGGTTTTAAAAAAAGAAAAAGCCTTTATAGTTGTGTTGTCTTTGTTTTGTTCAAACACTTGAATCTACAAATGGCTTTGCAACAGCTATCAGACCACTGTTAAGCAAGGTGTGTGCTGTATCTTTAACAGATTTCCCTGCTTTGAGTGAGTTTTGTTTTTTTTTTTAAGCTTCTTGCATTCGTGGGGAGAGGAATGTGCCAAGTACCCGTTGTTAATTTTTTGTCGATTTAACAAAGAAACTGTTTAAAGGACTTTGAATAATTTTTCTTCCACTCAAGTCAGTCGCCTTTTTTTCTTTTCTTTTTTCTCCTCTCTCTTCAAGTACAGCACTTGAAAAGGAAAGAGGAAGTAAAAGGAATTGGCAAAGGTCAGAATGTTGGCAAGCATTTGATTGTGCTGATCTAAGAGGTGATAATATATATGTTACACTTAAATAAATTGCATACATATGTTTTTAGAGTGATTAATGGAAGAAGAGTAACGAACTTGCAGAGCTTCTTTTGCTCAGCGTTTTTGCATCAAGATGTTTGCAAGATTTTGATTTTGTGGTGTCATCTTTCGTTATTGCAAGTGTGAGACACAAAAGAGAGATTGAAGATAATGTCATAACCTTCCTGCTAGCTTCCTCTGTTTTCTGATCACTGTTAACGTTGAAGAGTAATATTAATGAGAAGTCTATGCTCCAGAGGGTAGCTAGCAGGCTTCCTCTTCTCTCCGTTTCAAATCTGAAAGAGAAAAACTTCTGTGTTCTGGGCTAGCTTGGATTAGTAGCTGGTGCCACGTGTGGTGCCCATCAGTAAGTAAGGTACTGATTTCTCAAGCTGCTGAGCGGATGGCTTTGTAAAACATATGCCTGCACTCAAGAGCAAGGTGAAAAGGGATTCATGTGGTGCTTGTTTGCAAACCCTTGAAAGTGCATTGGTTTATTTTTCCTAATGTCAGGTTTCCAGTGTGAGTATTTGATTTGTCTGCAGTAGTCAATGTTGTCAATGACTACTTGGAGAGGAAAGTCAATTGCGAGAAGTTAGTGGACAAAGTGTTTTTTTGTTCAGTAATAAATCACACTATAATGAAGACCTGTAGGTACTGCTGGTAGGGATCCCCTGTAGAAAAGGGTTTTAGTTTATGTACAAATTAACTCATTTTGTTGCATTTCTAGAGAGTAGGCTATGGAGTTCTTCAGAAAGCTGAGTATACTACCTGGAGATGTTATGCAAATATGATAAAGGACCTATTCTTACCACCTTTAAGACATAAGTCTTCTTACTACTGTTTCTGCTGTGTTCCTTTTACTGAGATAGCACTTCAAAACTCCACAGAAGCTAGCACTAGCAGAAGGGAGAGAGTGGGAACTATGAATCAATGCTTAGGGGAAAGATTTCCCCTTTCAGATGGAATTAAGTTGATTTAAAATGTTTGTTAAACATCATCTTCGGTAAATAGGCTAGGAATGGCAGGGAGGTGTTAGAGGGTGGAAAGTAAGAAAACAAATTATTCCCAAGCAGATTTATTACGAAACTATATCTGCGTCCTGGCTGTGTTGTCTTCTCCTTTGCTTCTGCTTTCCTTCTGATTTTTATTTATTTGAGTTAAACTCTCCTTGTAACTTCTTCTTCCACATTTGCCACTTCTACTTTGGTACCTTATTCTTTGGTATTTATCTATCCTAGCTCTCATGATTTCAAGGTCTTTGCCCAGTGCTTAAATTCTTTACCTTGGGACACCTTAGGTTGTTATTCACATAAATAATTCTATTTAAGATTTCCAAGAAAAGCTGTGGCCTGAAATGTGTATCTCCTATGTTCTTAATATGTCTAGCTCAAAGGGTTTATTGTACATTTCTAATTTATGGTTGGCATATGAAGTGTAAATCTGTCTCAGAAATACTGTGTCATCAGGGACGGTGTAATTTCTTTGTCAGCTACATGGTTGCACACATAATAACCTGGCTCTTTTTCTTGTTGAGCTTGCTTCAACTGAAAGGAAGGACAGGTCACTTCTAAGAGAACTTCAGATTCTGGACATGTGATGGCATTAAACTCCCATTCTTTAATACAGCAGAGGAAGCTTGCCTGAAGATTATCTAATTTGCCAGAGCTTCTTTTGCAAATCAGAGAGTGTGCATGACTGGACTAAATGGTCTGGGTGGACCTTACTTTCCTTAATGAAAATGTATGAAGTTGACAACCCATATCAAATACATCTAACATTTTGAAGTTATATAAGAGGATGGATATGCAGGGTTTGACGACAGGCTCAAATAATGCTGTCAGCACTTTGACCTACCTCCTTCAGCTGAGATTTTTGTGTGTTATCTGAGATTAGATGACTGGTGCTATTCATAGGTGGTTGACTTCTAGCTCATTGTCAGCCTCATAATATAATGGGAAGGTCTCCTGATGTAATCTGTTGGAATCTTCCATAAAATTCAGTATGTAGTAGTCCTTTCCTGTGACCATGCACATTCTGTAACTACTATGTACATTTGTTTGCGGACTTGAAACCCATCTCTATTCCTTCTGATAGTGACTTGATCTTTTACATAGTAATAGGAGATGCATAACTGTTGGGAAAATGGGAGAGTGATTTTATTTTTATTTTTTTAAATGTAGCAAAACCAATTTCTCTCAATTTTTCTTATGTTTTGGAGTGATGGAAAGAATTTAACAAAACCAATGTTGGAACAAACTCCTATAAAATACGGTTGTTTTAACACTTTCTCCTATAGATACAGATTTGTTTTAACTAATTGTTCATATATTCTCAGTGTATGCATGCGTTCTGGTGCTTGAATTTATAGCTGAAGTGAAACTACTCTTTGCCTATTTCTCATTCTCATCAGTTAATGTCCATTTATCATATAGTCCAGCAGAAGTTTGAGGGATACGTGGATTTTAGCAAAGATGCCTTGTGTAGCAGTTCAGGCTTTCTGTCTGGTTAGACTGGCAATTTGCAGTGTTTTTCATTGAATCTTGTTGATGTGAACAGGGTGTTTATGTTGCAGGGGTGACTCTTTAAATTGTTGCATCATATTTTAGGACAAGCAGTAATCTACTGAGGTTGGTTGATGAGGAATTTATAATTATTCATATAATACCCTCTGGCCAAACAATACATTTGATTTGGACATTTTTTTTTCTAATAATAAGAGAAAAATGTCTATGACAAGAGTTGAAATAATACAATTTTTACTCTTGGTGCCAATGAATGTACTTGTACTTGTATACCAGTATAGTCTTTTCCATTTCTTTGCTTTCTGGTACAATTGCTGCATTAATTTTCATAGTTGTGGCTTCAGCTTGAAATTGAAACCTAATAAATGTTGGCTCAGCACATGGACTTTTGGACAAACTTTTTCAGTAACACTGAGCCAAACCAAGTGAAAAAAAAAATTCCTAAACATAAGTAGTTGTCCTTGGATTCTGGAAATGATATCTGGTATACCCTTTGGTCGCTAGGCTGTTAAAATGTTGGAGTATTGGTGTTTGTCTTTTTTTCTTTCCTTCTACCCCCAAGTTTTCTTTCTTTTCTCCTCCCGTCAAGCACCAATGGACTCATCTGGTGGAACTCTACCCCCTGTGGTTCAAGTACACTCTTCCTATCAACCTTTTCACCCCACCTCCCACTGTCCCTCTTCACACATGTGCTGAAATCTCTTCTGCTCACCAAACTCAAAAAATTCAGGCCTAGACATGGGGTCTGATTCTGAGCTCTATTTTATATAGTCTGAAATCTCTTCTATAGATATGCATAACCTCTCTTGTTGTGCCTAATCTTCTTTTCTTAAAAACAAAAACAAAACAAAAAAAAACCTGCAAAAACAACAACAACAAAAAAGGAAGAAAATCTGAACAAGTCAGAAGTTCCGTTGGAGACCGAAAGACGCAACATTTAGTGTGGTGGTTGAAACTACTCAGGAAAAGGGAGAAAGTGGGAGAAAAAGGAGCAAGTCAACCAAAAAGTCTACAAAACAAAATGAAAATGTCTTTTTCATTTTGGACCACTTGATACCATTTAAACCATATTTATGGCAAATAAAGATTTGACAGCTAGTGCCAGTTCCAGAAAATGAGGAAAAGGGTATTAAAAAAATAATTCGAACCTTGAAAAAAAAATTATGTTTTTTGTTTGTTTGTTTTTTAATTGCAACTGTGTTAGAAGTAGGTCAGTTTATGTGATCTCTTTTGAAAAGACTTATTTTCATAATTTGGAGCTAAAATTGAAACTTTTGTAAAAGTTCAAGTATGGAAAGCAATTTTGAAAGAGGAAAATCATCTCGTTATCCTGTGTTGCTCTGAGCCTTCCTCTGTCCTGGCTTTATTCTCTGACATATTTGGACAAACTGTGGAAACTTGAGCATCTGTTCTGCCCTTTGTATTAAATGGTGATTTCAGTCTGTTTTTCTTGGATTAGCCTCAAGATGTAACCACATACGGCACCTTTCATAAACTCTTAAAATATCCAGTAGTCTGGGCTTTTATTTCTTGACCTGTTAAAAATAGCCCATTTTTTCCTTCAGCTACTGTAGGAATTAAGCTTGTTGGAAGAGTGTCTGGGTGTGTGTTGGGGTTATAAGTGTTGATTGTGTCATGCTGTGTTGGGATGATTTTCTGGAAGGTAGAGGTTACATAGACTTCATCCCCTGCAGCTGTAAGTGACTCAGAAGACACATCATGATAAAGGAGAAATGTCTGCTGAGGGAGAAGGGAAAAAATAATCTGCATAATATTAAATCCAAGTTGGAATTCGAGTTCTATTTTGAAACTAATACATAAATAAAATGGTCTTGGGCTGTTTGCACTGGGATTTTAAATTGGTCTCCTGGCTCATAGGCTGGAGGGATCAAACCATCCATGATTCATTGGTCCACCAATTCATTGGTGGATTGAAATTAAACCAGTAGGTTTAAAGATTTTTTTTTCTATATGCTCCAAATTGCTTAGATTTTGTAAAATTAGTAATTTTACTCTGGAGATGGAGAGGCTTTTAGCTTTGAATTAATTTTGTGTAATTAATATATGAAGGTTAAATAAACCAACTGTAGTGGCTTATGGGCTATGTTTTCTAATTAAAGGAATGATGGCATAAAGGAAAAAGCAGTTGGACTTCCCTCCCCTAAATCAGTACATAGAGAACCACCAAACTAGGCTAGAAAATCAAACTTAAGTCAACCCATAAGTTCTTTGTTTCCAACTAATTGTTCTTGCTCTGTTCATTGGTCTTCATAAGCTTGGCTAAGAGGATAAGCCTTGCTTTCTTGTCTTGGGACTTTTTCTCTTGATCTATTGAAATTCAGAGTTGAGGGCCTCCTTTAAAGAATGTCCTGTGGGTAGCTGTCTCCTCTGTAACAAAGAAGCCCCAGCTGTGATGTGGATTGAATGGAGAGGTAGCCTCTCAGGCTAGCAATTTGGAGTAATTTAGGAGAACCAGTAGTTCTAATTTAATTTGGAAATGGTGTGCCTGAGTCAGCACAGTTTTCATACTGCTGATGTCTTGCTTTTGATTTCAGACAGTACCTGGGCACGTCAAGTGTTTTTTTTGCTACGGGCTGTTTATGAGATGTGTAACTTCAGTGGAATGACACTGTGCAACTATGTAGTTTTAACGTGATGGAAAAGACATTGTAAACCACTGGTTTGACATTGGAAGAATGTAGTTTTGGTCTTTGCATCAGGTAAAGACTGGTGCCCTGAGTGGATGCTCAGGATGGCTGCCCTCCAGTGTTTCAGTGTTTCAGTGCTAGGAAGGATGGAGAGGGGAATTCAGGTATGCCACACAGTGCACATTCTGATAAGAAGTACATAACACCAGTTGGCAGGGCTCATAAAATGTTTTCTGCATCTTCTAGCTTCTTCATCCCAGTCTGTTTCCAGCAGCCTTCTCTGTGTCAAGACAGACAAGTGTTAATTATGTATAATTTCAGCTACACATGTAATTAACTGTGTTATCACTAGTAGTCAAGGGGGAAGAGTTCCAGTATGGTGGTCCATGTGTGTTGTCATTTCATATGAGCACAACAAGGAAAAGAGGCTTGACTTAGAGAAGTCTTGGGAGAAAAATGTATTTGATGTCTTTGTTAAAAATTAATCTGGGCCACAGAACGGTTTGGATTGAAAGGGACCTTTAAAGATTGTCTAGGATCTATTGTTTTTTCAAAAGTAGTACCACTAGTAAAAAGAGTTAATTAGTCAAATGCTAGCTTGTGAGAGCTGAAGCGAGATCTCTTAATTTACTGTATTTACTGAAAGAGAAAGGTAAGTTTGGTAAGAGTGGTCACTTGATCTCTGCTTGTTCTATGGGAGAAGTTACTAGTGGGAGCAAAGCAAGGTTGTGTTCTGTATTAATAAAGATAACCTGAAGTGGCCAGGAATCCTGGAGGTTGTATTGAGCATCTTTTCGACATTAATTTAAAAAACAAGGGTAGGGAGTTGTCCTGGTTTGGAGGACAGGTGTCTGCTAAGAAAGGCAGAAGACTCTCTTTGAAATGGAGAATGTAAACCCCCTCCCTCCAAATTATTATAATTTTGTAATCAAGGGGCTCTCAGGCAAAGATATGGGAATTAGTAATAACAGTTCTTTACTAGGAAAATTAAAATAGAAATGCAATATTACAAAGAACAAACCCAAAATGCTGACAGAGTCAGAATACAGCTTGACCCCTTGTCAGGCAGGGTGTTGGTAGCAGTCCGATTAAATGGTGCCTACAGTCCTCCTGGAGTGATAGATGTGGTTCAGTTGAGGCAGTGGTTCTGTAGAAGGGTGCAGTTTTTCTCCGGAGATCCAGTGATGATGTGGAAAGGTCTGATTTTCCTCTGGAATCCAGTGGAAAGACGGTATCTTGCTGTCCAAAATCTCAGTTTTTTATCTAGGTAGGAAAGGCTTGGCTCTTCCCCTGGCTGGAGCATTTCCCAAAGGGATGATGTAATTTTATCAGTCATACAGTGGGACTTAATGGCCCAGGAGCAGATGATGTCTTCCTGGAGGGAGGATGGGTTGTAGGAAAGATAAAGATGACTGCCCCACCTGTTTTTAAAGATGGCTTATTAGCAGATAATATGTGCCACGGAGATAAGGATCACTGTTCCACCCAGCTTCAACGTATGGTGACATACTTCTGGTCACATCCTGTATTGCAACCCAAGACAACAGTAGACTGAGTGTTGATATAAAGAGATACATTTTCAAGCTATTTTCTTAATATAAGCTGGGAAATGCCTTCCTTAGGGACAGCATGGGCATTATGCATCAGATTGTATTATGAAGTTCCTGCTGTAATTGTAGTTCTTCAGTGAGATGATTTAGCCAAACAATGCAGAAAGGTTCTGCAATCAATATGTTTTTTTATATACAGGCAGAACTGAACTGATCTATCTATTGATTTATATAGTGGAATTCCCACCGGGCACTGGGAAAATCTCAGGGCAGCTCAATTTAGGTTTGACTGTCCAGTATTTGTATGGAATAAACTTACATATGAACTGAAGGTAGAAATGCTCAAACTCTCTTAGTATATGCTAAAGGCAAAAAGTGTTTAAAAAGTTTTAAATCCAGTTAAATCAGGGAAATCTGCTATTGTTTTCATTTTTTACTCTTATGATGGCACAAAGCCTAGTGATCATGAAGTCAAAGAAAAAGGAAAGTTTCAGACGGCACTTAGTCAATGGAAATGAACATAGGTGGTTTTAAAACGCTACTGGACAACTGACATGAGCTCTTAAAGGAGTTTACCTAAAGACTCTCTGGAAATACCTAGATTTCATGAGTGAAGGACCATCTCTCTTTCCTCTCTGAATTAGAGCAGGTTGTTCTGTAATAAAGGTTGTCCACAGATAAAAGACCATGAAGTAGCAATATGATTTAGTTGAAAAATACTAACCCTTGACGTTCTTCATAATTTTCTGTTTTGTATTCATACTGATTTAATGTTGGGATATCTACATTTGAAACTGAAAAAAAACCTCTGAAAGTTTTGGGGTTTTTTGTGTGTGTGTTTGGTTTGGGGGTTTGTTTTGTTTGTTTCAAAAGAAAAACTTTATCTAACTTTTTGCTATCTTAATAGAGGAGGCTGTGCAGGGGTTATCTTGGTCTGTTACAATGAAAACTGGTAATAACTTGCTGTAATATTTTGAATAAAAGCGTTAACCAAATAATTCTGAACAGCTGGCATAACTCATTTTCTCTTGCTAAAATAAAGTCACTCAGTGGTGCTAAACCTTTAGAGTTTGGCCTTTAGAAGTAGAAGAAAGATAATTATCTCTGTTACACGTGCTGTAAACATTGTTTCTTCAGTTGTGAGCAGTATGTAACATCTTTGTGCAAAGAATTAATCCACATAGTCACAGTTCAGCACTTAAAGTCTTGAATTAAAAAAATGAGGTCAAAGAAAGGAAGGCATCGTCCTTGAATTGTGTAAGAAATTGATGCAGACTTAAAATATGCAGAGTTACTTTTTCCTTTCTAAAGGCTAACACTGGTCTTCAGCTACTTCTGGTCCCATTGAGGAGCTCAGGAAATCAGTGAAAGCTGAGTATGATTTATGTTATAATTGCATAAGTTTTTGCTATTTGCAGAACTGTCTGAATGCCTTAAGGGAAGAAGTTATCTGCTTCTTTCCCACTGGTATGCTACTAAAGCAGAGTAAGTATTTAGGAAGGGAAGGAGCTTCTCTCATTTTGTATTACAGAGCAACTTTGTTTTAGGAGAAGCAGTTTCCCTGTTGTTGCCCTTGCAGACAAAATGATTGGGTTGCTAAGACATTGGCATAAAATAATGTGTCTTTCTGTAGTAGTTATTTTAAAGTATTTCTGACAAAAAATAGTGTCATTCTGCCGTTGTCAATGGCTCCCCTTGTGCAATTCTTAGAAGAAAAGCAAAACTGTATTAGGAGGAACCAGCAGAAATTTGTAGCATTTGGCCTCACCACTTGCTCCTGCAGAAATGGACTACAAATCCTAGAATGTTATTTACATCTGTGGGTGTATGAATTCCCAGTGTAATATGTTTTACTTCTATTCTGCAGAGCATTTTATGTAGGTAGGAGGAGCAGGTATTCATTGCTGGTGAAAAGTGTTGTATGATACCTGCTTTGGAAGGGAAATTAAAAAAAAAAAAAAAGATTATGAGATTGTTCTTTTTCAGACTCTTGGAACTGTAGAGCCAGGAGCCTTCCTGGCCTCTGGCACTATTAACAGAAAATGCTACTCTTGAAAGAATGGATTATAGTTTTGGAAGGGCTACTGGGGAGGGGAGAGAATACCAAGACTGGCAGTGAAAGTCAGAATGTGGCATTGCAAAGAAATAGCAAAAAAAATTCAGGTTCTTTGAAGCTTTTAATGATGGCAGAATAAGGTTGAATGAAGGAGGGGAAAAGAGAAATAAAACAAGCAATCAGAAGGGGAAAGCATTAGAAGGCCCCAAAAGAGGAGGGGATGGTATTATCGGGTTTATTTAGGTCCTGTCTTTTTTGCAAGATAAGCCTGAAAAAGGGAGCTTGTGATCTCTAGTGTTTCAGTTTAGTATTTTAAATTTATGTGAAATATAATTTTGGGGGGTTCCCCTACACAAAGTCACACAAGCTTAGTCTGTCAGAAATATGGAAAATGAGGTTGAACATGCTGAGCTGTTGTGTAACTTATATGACTGAAGAGCAGAAGAGCGGAACACAATGGCACATTCATTAGGTAAATATTCCTCAGTCCTCCACAGCTCTAACACATGCTCATTTTTATATAATATATTGCCTAGCTGATGCAGGATCATTAGCTGGTGGCAGGACAGGACTGTAACAAGTTTGAAAAAACACCCTTGCATCTTCTGGGGAGAATGATAATGCCCAAGTTGCACCTTGGATTGTTCTGCAGGTCAAGAGGCATACAAACTGGCTGCTGCTTCAGAATGGTCACTGGGCTTTCTCATTCCTTTTCATTTCTTCCCTCTCCATCCTTTCTGTCTGCTGTTGCAGAGCCTGAGTCCTCAGCAGACAGCATTACAGGTTGTCTGCCATAAGGCTGCAGTGGGAGTAAGGAAGTTCTTGAGCTTTTAAGGCCAATGCTAGATTATTCTGGGTCCTTTAAGGCAGGTGGGTGGGCGTGAAGGCAGGAAAGATTCTTACTAAATTACAATTAAATGTGAACTTAACTTTTGCTCCTGTTAATTCAGCACAAACTAAGGCATATGGGCCATATTCTTCTTTGCAGTACAGG
Organism: Muscicapa striata striata; assembly: GCA_030060385.1. NCBI lineage: Eukaryota > Metazoa > Chordata > Aves > Passeriformes > Muscicapidae > Muscicapa > Muscicapa striata. Next base: position 230,623 of record JAREIS010000453.1, on the reverse strand, counting down.
TATGAATAATGATGGAGAAAGTAAATGCACAGGTCAGATCAGCCTGGTGGGAAGAATACATCTTGTGCAGCTGCAGCTATGCTTCTGACCATAGTTACTTTCTGAATAGCTTGGAAAGCCTTTCAATGAAGATTTTTGCTATTTAGACAGCAAGATATTGTAGTCTGCACTCAGGAAGCATTCTTTCAATCAAAATAATTGGCTTTTATATCCATGAACACACATGCATGTGTGCAAACATTCAGTAAAGTATAACAGCACAGAGGGATATATGCTTATTATTTTAGTTATAGTGAATATTAAGAAATTAGCCACTAAACCAGATGAAAACTGAGTTCCTGCAGATTTACTTGGAACTGTGGTTGGATAAAGGATACAGGCATATAGCTCTGTTCTTTATCAAAAGAAGCTGAAGTCTACTGGCTTAATGGTTTTCATCTCATTTCACTGGCCTTTGACCCTGAGAGTTTTGTACGACTAATAAATTCAGCCACTAGTGAATTATTTGCTATTCATTTCAGAGATTCATTATGCTAGAAAATTGTGATGTATATCTCATAGTGAGGATGAACATTATGCTGCAGCATTTGGGTGTCTTGGGTGTGTAGTGAGGCACAGAGTCAAAGCCAGGCTGCTCTTTGCTGCTGTAAACGCATCTCTATCTTATTGTGGAGTGTGATTGCTTGGATTGTACTGTTGCTCTAAGGAAATTTTGGGGTTTGTTTCCTAAGTATCTGTTGGAGGGTAGCCTTTTAAATGTTGAACATAATTTGTAACTAAGGAATCTTAGCATATTTTCTTAAAAGCTGAAAGGAAGTTAAATTAAACAGTCCTCCATGCTGTTCTGGCTTCTGCTTTAGGAAAGGATGTCAGATATTGAAAATTTGAAAATTTTGAAAATATTCTTTAAGTGCTGTTGCAAGGCCTGTGGAAATGAGTGGATCTCCAGAGTGCTAAAAGAGAATAAAGTTTTATTGCTTGCTGTAAAACTACTGGTGGAGGGAGTAGTTACATTAAAGCAAGGTCAAGTTTAAATTTAAATAAAGCTGTCTGTTCTGCTCCATATAGGTAGAATCCTGTAGGTATAGTACTTCTGAAATAAGCACCTTTTTTGAAGGTCTTGGATAGGAAATGCAGTGAGTTAGTGTGTAGGTTAGTTCATGGGCCTGTGGATAAAATGAGATTCTTTCCTTACACTTTATCCTGAAGAGGAGCCATGCTGTCTTAAGCATGTAGCATTTTACTTTAACTGCAAGTTTTGTCAAGGAGGCAGGCAAAATGAGGGGAGAGAAAAGAGTGTTTGCAGAATATAACTGGTCCTGCCTGTTTGGCAGTTCTAAATATCAGCAGCATGTGGAGAGTTACTGGAAAGCCTACAGGTAATATGGAGCTCCAGCAGCATGGCTGCCAATGAAGTCTGCACTTACTAATAACTGACTAATTGTTTCTGTCACACCTGCACACTAATTGTTTCTGTCACACCTGCACAAACCTTTCTATCTCTCTGAAAAACATTAGCATTCATGAGAAGTTACTGAACCATGATGAATCACAAATACATTTTAAGTAATTATTTTGTGATTCTCCTTGGGCCAAGTACACATTTTCTAAATAATACCTTGTTTTTCTACCTCATGAAGCACTGTATTTTATTTAGCCAGAGAACTGAAAGTCAGAGATATGAAACCCTCTCTGTGTATTCAGGCTTCCCTTTTAATGGGAACTTTGTATTCTTGCTTCTGACCTTTTACCTCTGAGCTTCATTGTGTGATTAGATTAAAAAGCTCTGATCTGTGCTGGTTTTATTAATGCAGTAATATGGCTAGAGCAAATAATGTGACACATTAGTTATGAAGCTTTGGATGCTAGTTCTGCCACCTCATTGGGTGTTCACCTAGTTAACAGCTGGTCCACAGAAGGCTGAGTCTGTCTCAGTATTGTTCATTGAGTCAGATGATGGTTACTTGAACTGCATGGGAACTCCACAAGCCTTTTCCAAATGCCTGTGCTATTCCAGGATCTTGCTGTGATCTCACCGGTACATGCCTGCCAAGTGCTTGGTTTGATTTAATGTTCTCATTTTTGACATAGACTTAGTCATGGAAGTGTTATAGATAAAAACGAGATCAAGCCGAATTAAATATGATTAAAATAAGCAATATTTATTTTGCGACCGAAATACGTTCCTCGATAGCCACAATCAAAAAAGGGACAGCGCCGAGCCCGGGGTTAGCGCCGGGTGAACACACTCTGATCTAATTTCTATCACATCAGATCTCCCAATGTTCACGAAACAGCTTTGGTTAGTCCAGTTTTTATACAGTTTTTTTAGCCCGGAGCGGAGGTTTTTGTCTTCTCTTGTCATTCAGCATATTTATGTAGTTCTTTCACCGCGTTGAGCTTGACAAAACCGTATCTTGGAAGATGAATTCTGATGAAGGCATGTCCTGGCTTTTGGGAAGGCGACTTTGGGATGTATCCTGTCAATTTCAGTTTATGGGAAACCCGGCATTCAGATGTATTTTTCCCATGGCGTTGATTATCTTTAATCAAGGGTGCTTATCGGGACCTCCTATTTTGGGTGCCTCCCTAGACAGAGCCATTTCTGCTTCCTCTAGGTCTATTAAGTTGTTAATTTGAGCTGTCCTACCGTTGTTGGATTTTACAATGATGTAATCAAGCGATCTGTGTCTTTATTGTCTGTGGTTCGGTTTTAGCTTCTTTACTTTGCTCTTACAAATATTGCTTACTCTATTATATAATTCTTACAGGAATTACATTATATTCATCCATTGCAAAAGGAATTATTAAATCAGAGTGGGAATGACTATGTGAGTGTCCTGGTTTGAAGGACAGATGTCTGTCAATAAAGGCAGAAGCTCCTCTTTCAAACAGAGAATTTAAGTCCTCTCCCTCCCAAGTATATAACTGTTTGAATCAAGAACGCTAAGGCAGAGGTGAGGGGGTAGGAATAGCAGGTCTTTACTAATATATCTAACCAGACAAACAGAAACAACATCAGCTATTAAAATTAACAGCAAAACAGAACAAATAACTCAGTTCCAGTCCTTTCTTTCATCTGCAGGCACACTCTCCCTGCGCTCGGTCCCGGTGATGAAGACGGGGCAGAGCCCGCACAGCTGTGGAGAGCAGGCGGGAGCGGCGTGGGGGGAAGCAGCAGCGGCCACACTGTGTCTCAGATGGGAGCACGGTGGAGGGGCAGCTCCCCGCTCACTGTTTGAGTCCTGGTGGTCAGCTTGGGTCTCAGAGGTGGTAGGCTGAAGCGGAGTCAGTGCAGGGCAGTCCGACCGCAGAGAATCTCGCTCCCCTGCTTTTCGACCGCATGCTTGGAGACGGGGTGTTCTCCTCCTCCGAGCTCGCTGGTGATCAAGTAGTTGCCCCCCAGAAGCCAGCTCCCACCTACCCCCTTGTCTAGAGTCCTGAAACGATCCTGGGCGTAACCAGCAGCCTCCCTTAGCATGATAATGGAAAAAATTCTTTAAACTGGGACAGTAAGAGAACAAAACCCAACCCCCAAACAAGTAACTGATGGAAGTGTTAGAGTGAATAGCAACAGCTGTAGAATTTTTTAACTTCAGTTATTTATTTGAAAAGTCATTTGATGATAAGGTTGATCAGAAATACTGTGTTTTGCTAGGGCTGAGAGGAGATCTTGTGCAATGAAGTGGAAGTATTAGCTGAAATCCCATATAAAGAGAACCTTGGGTATAACTGGTGTGTCCAGCATGCTAAGCCAAAACTTCTGGATGGATTTCTGCTGGCAAGATGTTGTATTAGGTATGGAGAGCAAGCATATCTGGTGCTTCAAAGAGTTGGTCCATCCTGCCACCCTCTGAAGTTTTAGCTTTGTACCACAAGAAACAGCAACAGATTCTGTTGCTTTTGTATATGGGATCTATGTCTCTTTTCTCCTTTTCTATTCTAAATTGTCTGCTGATTTAAACCAAGTCTATAGAGCAATAGTGGTCCCGAAGATGCAAAGTTCATACAAGACTTTGAAAGTAGGAAACTGGGGAGAGTAGAAATTAAAAGGAAAAGGTTCTGGGGCAAACCATATTAAACAGCTAGAAACATGCACCAGGAATTCAGATGGGTTTCCTTAACCCTGCTGCTCACATGGAAGCTCTTTGCTCCCTTTGATTAGACAAATGTATGAAAACATAATCTTTTGCTTTTTTAAGGAAAAATGAAATGAAAGTCCTGAAAGCCAAAACTTCTACTAAAATTAGATTACCATCTCTTAATTTACCTGACTTGTACTCTGAAACTCACAGGGTGTGACTTTACACAAAGCTTTATTGTCAGAGTAGTTGTAGAAACCTCTTGATAAGTGAGATTCAGGCTGCTCTAGCTTTTTCATCAGTGTTTAAATAAAAATACTGGTAAGCACTGTCCTGGTTTGAAAGACCAGTATCTGCTAAGAAAGGCAGGAGCCTCTCTTTGAAATGGAGAATGTAAAGAATGTAAACTCCCCCCCGCCCCCAATTTATTGCAATTTTGGAATTAAGGGGTCTCTCAGGAAAGGATATGGGGATAGGAATAACAGTTCTTCACTTACATATCTAACAAGACAAACAAAAAACAACAACAGCTGTGAAATTAACAACAAACAGAACAGTAACTCAGTTCCAGTCCTTCTTGGCTGCAGGCACCCTCTCTCTGCGGTAGTTACTGGTGGTGGGGCAAGGCAGGTCCCGCGCAGATGCAGGAGGGCTGGGGGCGATGGCGGTGGTGTCCCAGGTGGGAAAGGGATGGAGGAGAGACCCCTCTGCTCACAGTGTCGGTGGTGGTGCTCAGTAGGGTGCCTGAAGGTGGCAGGCTGAAGTGATAAGGCAGCAGTGTGGGGTCCAACAGCAGCAAGGGTGGCTCCTGGCACTGGGATTGGGGGGGATGGTGGGCAGCAGTGGCCGTCATCCTTCTCTGACTCCATGGGCAAAATGGGATGAACCAGTGCCTCCCCTTCTCCTCTTCTGGCTTTTTGGATCTTGCAGTTTTCCCCCTTCCCCCATCCCTTTACCCCCTCCCTTCCCCCTTCTCCCTGCCATTAGCCATCCATACTAGGGCCTTGTCAACAGGTTTCTTAGCATGACAATGGGGAAAATTCCACAGAAAAGGGAAAAAAACCAACTCCCAATAGGCACTCACTTTGAACATTAAGAACTTCTAAATTCCAATGAAGCACTATATTTCAGACACTTTTAGGCAGTCCTGTGCTGCTCATGGCAGAGTATTGCTAATGAAGTAGATCTGACAATATCAAAACAAAGGTATTGTGTCTCTATATGGGAGAGTGCTGTGCAGATGGTAGACAAATACAGAGGAATAGTTATAAAATCCTGCTGTAGTGAAGAACTCAACTAAAAAGGAATTTTCACTGCCCAGTAAGGATTGATTACAAATTAATTTTGTGTTTGATAGGAAGCTGTTTGGAGCTTTAAAACATCCTAAAGCTCAAACGCATGTTGCTAAGTTTTACTGTAACTGTAAAGTCCACAGGTCAGTTTTTGTCTTTATATAAACATTTTAAATTCTGCAGGGATGCAGAGGGGAAGAACATGATGGTTAATGAAAATAGGATGTTAATTGTTTCCAAATGCTGGCTTGCTCATGAGGTAGAATTTATCTCCAGTTGGAGGAGCCATGTAAATTCAGATGGTGAGGGGCTATCAAGGCACCAGATGAGGTCTTAGAGCTGGCCTGATAGTAGCTTCTGCTGCAACTTTACTTGGGCCTCAGCTGGTGACTTAGTTCTTCTTGACCTGCAACTAGCCAAGCGCCTGGCCAGGCTGACTTTTCTAGCTGGTGCTGGGAGAAAGAACTTGAGGGTCTTGGTTTTCCTCCTGGCCAATATACCATGACTTTCTTCTGCTACCTGCTCATAGATGAAATGAGTAGGTGCTGTAAGTCAGTATCTCTCAATTTTTTAAATAATTACTTTCCCTCCCCAGGTTTAGCATAAATTTCCTCTTCAGTTTGAGCGTAGCATGCTCCCTTGTGTTTATGTGTCTCCCCATTCTTTTTTTGGTGATACTCTTCTATTCTAAGCCGTTATAGTATCAAGACTCATGGACTCTTGTAATGTACATTCACCGGTTGAAGTATAGCTGTCACTCTTGGCTGTGTTTTGGTTCAGTCCCAGCTGCCTTTCTTGCTTTAGTCTCTGAGGGTTTTTTTTTTTCCCCCTAAGTATTTAAATTCTCACATCTATCTCATTTACAGATCTTAAAATTAGATTTACTTTCACAATCCTTTTTGAGAAGGAATGTGTGGGAATGAGTGTTTTGACCATAAAAAATGTCCTTTGGGAGCCACATCATTTTAGAGTTTGTGTTCCTACCTACTGATATTTTTAACTAAGCCGTGCTTCACTTTCTTTCCTTTCCCCCACCTCAGGGACCACTATTTGAGGTGAACTTTCTTCCTTAAGGATTTTGAATCCCGGTTAGAGCAGGATTATTCGTCTTTTACAGACATTAATTCTGGGTTACTGCTTCTGTAACAGTCCTGAATATTATATGCGTCTTCTGGGTTTATGGGTTAATGTTAATTTAATGCAATTATTTTGAGCTGCTGTCTATTTCCTTTAAATCCTGTACTCTGCTGTGCTAAGCTAATGAAACACAGCTATTCTGGTGTACTCTGATTCTCTGCTTACTAAACGCTGTTTTAATGTGGAACGCACTAACTGAAAGAGATTTTCCTGTCTGCAGCACATGAAAGTTTGTAAAGGGCTGCCAGATTCTTTTTGCCCTTCTAAATAAATTTTTTTGCTTAGTCTTTTGCTCCGTCCTTACGTTTGGAATCTCCTTATATCTTATGTGTCCTGGTTTTAAGAAAAAATCTCAGAGTCTTCAAATCAGTTGGTGATGGTATGGAAGGAGATTAAAAGTCTCTGGTTTGCTGATTCACCTTTCACTCCCATGCAGATGCATCCTGAGCATCTCTTACGTGTTTTACGTGTCATCCATATGTTCAGGATGGCAGAAGTTATGCTGGTTCTTATACACAGAGTATCTGGAAGATGTATTTCAGGATGTTTGTCATGGTCAAGCTCTTAGTAGCTTATTGCAATGAGAATTGCTGTGCTCCCAGGGCTGGACTGCTTTCCACATAAGCTAAAAATACCCACCTACTTAAAGAAGGTGCAGGATTCAACTTGAAGTCAGCAAAATGACTTCACTGCTGTATCACGTAGGAGTAGAGGATTCACTGCAAGGGAAGCAACATATGTTTAAACTTAAATATTGTATAATTAGCCAAACTGGCAAAGGAAACTGTGAACAACATAAGGAATATGTATTAAGTCCATTTTATGATGTTTAAAGATTTCCCCAGTGTAAGAACCCCCACTCCAACATTAATATTTAAAAAATGCTCTCGTCTTACTAATGTATACATTTGACTTTGTCAGCAAGAGTTGAAGCTTCGTTTGCTCAGGTTCTTCCGCAGATGTGTTGATACACCTGTTGTGGTGGTGAATAAGCTCAGTCTGGGAACACATCCCAGTTAAAATTTTTTTTTTTTTTCATTTTATTCACCTTATTTTTTTGCTTGCTGGAGGCTTGGATCAGTTCCCCATATCACACCACAAATGCTTTGCCTAATGTGAGTGAAGGGCTCTGCTACAGGGAGGGGATAAAGCAGGAGAGAAGGGTGAAGAAAGGAAATCTTGGCCCCTGGCAGAAGTACCTCTCCTATAGGGAAGATTGTGGACATCAGTAAAGATGCAGCAAACTTGTGAATGAGAGCTACATGCCACTCTTCCAGCTGTACATATTTTTAAATATTATTAACAGGTTTAACTGTGTGGGTACTCTTGATTATTTAAGTGAAAAGATGTTTTTATTCTTGACATGGCAGATACTAGTAAAATCAGCATATCAGCCTTTTAATATTTTTTTTTTTTTTTTTTTTAACAAACGTATTATTCAAGCCTATAGGCTTTTTTTTTTTCCACAAAATTAACAAGAGGCAGTCACTGCCTTGAAGATACTGGGCTAATTGACTAAGATCATGCAGAATAAGGTCATACAGAGTCTGGGAGATGAGCAGTGGCACTAAAGAGCAATTTGGCCAAGTTCTGTAAGTGGGTCAGAGCTGAG
>JAREIS010000453.1:0-217500 GCA_030060385.1 Muscicapa striata striata | reverse complement strand
TTGAAGTTTAATGTAATCTTATTAACCTGCTTTTAGTAACATTTATCTGTATTTACTTTCATTTTTTTTGTTATAAGCAAACTGAAGGAATGTTCAAACAAGTAGAAGTTAATATTAGCCAGTTCAGTGTACAATCGTAGTTTTTATATCTTGTGCACAAACATTCTGAGATTGACCAACCCTGGCTCTCCACTTACTTATTCTATCCTTCTTTTAATTCTCACATGCGTCATTTGCAAATTGTCAGTAATTGATTTCGTCAAAGAGCTCTCTATATGAGAAATGCTAAGCCATGGCTGTGGTAGTATTTGATTAACATTCTGATGGAAATCCAAAGTTTGGCTTTGTTCATTACTGTAAAGGTGAGAGTTGAGTTGGGAAAAATGAATGATTTACAGGAACTTCACCCATGAGTATAGTTTAATTTTTTTTTCTGTGAGATTATGTCAGACACAAACAAACTGTTGTTTTAATGTTACACAGAATTCAGGCATCTACATCTGCTTTGGGTGCACCTGGCTTAGTATCTATGTGTGCGATAAAATGTTGTTTTCTGTAGAGCCTGAGATGAGGAGTGCATACACACATTAATCGACATAATTTAAATAAGGGGTTTTGTATCTTTTACAAGATAGTGGAGACAAAAGATGAGAGGAACGTTGCTCTGGCTGACCAGCAGCTAACGTTGTAGAAGTTGATTTGCAAAATGGCAGCAGCAGCTTTGGACCTTTTAAAGTATACTGCTTTTTATTTTTTATTATTGTTTGAAGCTGGATATAAGTCCAGTGACATGAGGTTCTTGAAAATAGTAAATATTGTTATGCATAAATATGAATAAATGGCTCTAAAGTTTAACGACAAATTACTCGTTGGCATTGCAGTATGAGGGCTGTACAATACTGCTGTCTGAGGAGACAGACAGTGATTGTAAGTGTTCCTTCTGAATATGCAGAATGGTGATCTCTGGTATGTGTTTTTCTTGTACATGGCAGCATCTAGCAGTGTGCAGTTGTAACATCTGGCGATTTAAATTGCCAAATAATGCCTTTATACTCAAATCCATAAGAAACCAACCTTTTTCTCTCCCACTTACAGCCCCATTGAGAAGTTAAATGTACTGAGATGCAAAAAGTATGTCAAATATGCATTTAAATACCTTGGTTCTCTGATGGTTTCAGTCACATGTTCTTCATGTGACTTTGAAGCATAATAGCACATTGTCCTAAACTGATGGAGTTAGTCAGTGTTTGATCTCTTCAACTGAACAGATTGTTTTAATGCTTTTTAGTGACCTTTTAAATAGGACAATTGATTTTGTACATTTTTAAAGGGAAGACATGATACAGCTGAGTTTTCTTTTTCTTTTGGGTTTGTGCAAAGTAATCACAGATTTAATCACAGAATATTGTAAGTTGAAAGGGACCCACAAGGGTCACTGGGTCCAAAAGTTATCAACAGCTTTGGAAATTAAGATCCTTAAAATATACACATTCTAGTGATAGAATTGGAGGAGTTGGAACTCTGTTTACCTGCTGATATTCACAAAACTTCTAGATGGTGCACATTAAAGGCAGAAGCTTATACCTTTGCCTTTTAAAGTCACATTCCTGTGAATATAGCACAGATGAGGGAGAAGGAAAGAATACAAAAAGCGTACTTAGTTAATAATGGATTGGGCTAATAGCCATTCTTGCCAGGAGGCATCAGCTGTGGGTAAAGGTAAGTCAGATGATAGCTAGTTTGAATATAAGTAGATCAAACATGCTCTGTACTTAGCCAGCATTTTTTAAATATTGCTAAAATTGTACAGATCTGCAGTGGATGTGAAGTGGAGGTTAGCTCTGTTGGATAGCACTGAAATAAGAATTTTGCCCTAAGATTGTTTTTAAAATTAACCTTGCTTTTGCTTCCTCCTCTCGTGCCCAGAATTTTGAAATGATGCTGCATCTTGAGATAACAATTTGGCTATTATCCTTTGCATATGGTTCCTGGTTCTACAATTAGGTAAGAGTATGAGCAAAATGTAAATTCTTTGATAACTTGGTAGAAGATACTATTTCATCACAATTACTATTTAATTTTTGCAAAAGAACCTCCCACGCTGAATATTCTTTTGAGTTACTTGAGGTTGATTTTTAATAAATTCAATTTTTAGTCATCTTCAGAATCTATGCAATATCTTAAAGAAATAAAGATTTTGTACATTTCAGTAGTTCAGTGGTGTCCTTTTGTACCCTTGACTCCTTGCTTTGTATGTAAGAAGCTGCTCTTCTGGCTGTAGCACTAGCCTTGAATCTGGGAGTAAAGCAGCGAAATCCTTCCCTCATGGAAACCAACAGCAAAGAAATTTGCATTAATTTTCTGCTTTAAGCCCTGACATTGACTTTCTGTGTGACCTTGGTGTGAAGGTCTGCAGCAGAATTTATGCAGATAATCTGCACATTGTTTTGCAGAGCAGGAATGTATCATGGGCATGTGGCAAAGTTTTATACAAGTAAACTATATGCTTGCCAGTTCATGTTTTCCTCCTCTTATGTAGCAGAACTCTTGAGGATGTATGAGGTCCTTCATGTTTTGTTGAAATATAGATAGCTTATCAAAGCAAGATGCATCTTCACCTTGGCTGAAGTCTTGCCTTAACCCTCTGCCCCACAGCTGCACATCTTACATAGTTTATATCATGTACAATCTTGGATGAGTAATTTTGTGGAGGGGAGTAGAGTACTAGAATGCTGTGCAAATTGGCCCCTGCTAACAGAAGCCCATAGATGAATCATAGCACATAGTGAACAGAAGCCCATAGATAAATCAAAACACTTTTTTGTACCTAGGTAAAGATATATATTTGCATATCTAATAGTATATGCCAATAATATGTAAACTGGAAATTTTCAGGAAATCCTTGTGAAGGATTTTGGGGTCACTAAAAGTTATCATTGAAAAAGCTTCTGTGGCTTTATTGCAAATATCCACTCTTGATGCTATTCTAAGAGCATGAGCTCATGAATCATAGAATAGTTGGGGTTGGCGAGGACATTAAAGATCACCAAGTTCCTATCCCCCTGCCATGGCAGGTACACCTTACACTACACCAGGCTGCTCAAGGCCCTACCCATGGCCTCTTTGCCAGGGACATGAGCCATGAGATTGAATGTATACAGGAAGTTTGCTGATGACACCTGTGGATTACTTTGTGTCAGAGGATGACGTCCAGGACGAACTCAGGAGCTCTGTATAAGCTAGTTATAAAGTTGTGGTTTATTATAAGGGCGTGGGTGCACAGAGTCCTGCTAGGAGCTGCCGGGCAAAGCTCGGAGCAGGACAGAAAGAGAGTGGGGGTAAAAGAGAGAAGTGAGGGAGGGATGAGAGAGAGAGGAAGAAGAGAGCGATTTTCCATTTACAATACAATAAATCTTCTTCTATGTTGCATATTCTAATTTCCACTAACCAATCTAACACAAGATACAAATTCTATAGCATTTACATACAGCCTGTAGGAATCATTTCATTACCATACTGTGTTACACTTTAAACCCTAAAAACTACTCTTTGGACCCTAGGAGAGTCTTCTGTGACCTTTGGACTTGCTCTCCAGCACCAGGCATTGTTCAATCACGAGGGGATTATCCTCTGCCGGCCATCCTATTGTCTTTTGGTTATTTAGTAACTGAGGTTTGGTATCGCAAAGGTGGCTTTCATTTCAATCTTGCTTGTGGTTTCTATATTCTCAGAATCCTTTGGTAAGCATTCATATTTGCAAGGTTTTCCTGGCCCATATTCCCCAAGATCCACCAAGCTACGTAGTGAGGTTCACAGGCTGGACATAAGGGATGACATCTGGAAGGATGTGGACAGTTGAGAGATAGGTCTGTTCGTCTTGGTCTTGTTAAACCTCCTATTATTGGATTTAGCCCATCAGTCCAGCCTCTCCAGGTTTCTTTGTAGAGCACTCCCACCCTCCAGCAGGTCAACAGTCTCCTCGTCCCCAGCTTAGTGTCATTGCAAGTTTGCTAATGGTAGACTTGATCCCCTCATCCAGGTCATCAGTGATGATACTAAACTGGACCGGGCCCAACAGAGATTCCTGGGGGACCGCACGGGTCGCCAGCTGGATGCAGCATCATTCCCCATAACTCTCTGGGCCTGGCCATCGAGACAGTTCTTAACCCAGTAAAGAGTGCACCTGTCCAAGCCATGGGCTGACAGCTTTTCCAGAAGTGTGCTGTGGGAGATGGTTTGGGTTTCCCCTCCCCCAGCAGCTTTAGTTTAAAGCCTCCTCACCAGCTTGGCAAGCATGTCAGGTTAAATGACTGCATTAAAAAAAAGGTTTGTTTGGGGGGGTAGTAACTCTCATTAGTGTAATTGCTGTAGCTGAGGAAAGTAAACAATTTAAGTTGCGAACAAGTGTTTTCTGTCATGAAGTGCAAGCAGCAGACTTGAAAGCTAAATTGATGAGGGATTTTTTTTGTCTTTGTTTTTATTTCTTTTTTTTAAAGTCTCCCATGATATATGTTTTTTTCTTGTTACCCATGTAAGTTTGTGCTGGTCCAACTATGTGCATTTAGAAATAGTTAATTTAAAATTACCATGTAAAACTAATTAATGAAACAATACCTATTTTTTTTTTAACAGTATATATTAATAGCCACCTTAGTAGTGAAGGCAATGAATACCAACTGAGAAAAGTAGTTCTTGATTTATATTTAGATATTGGGGTAGCAAACTTTAGGGTTAAGTGCCTTTAGAATATACCTAACAAGATAGATAACAGAATACACCTATAGAAGATAACAGTTGATTTGAAACAGGTATTTAGGAAAACTTAAAATTATAATTTTGAAGGTGCTGCAGCTACATTTACTATTTGGTTCAGCCTCAGAAAAATTCATAAAGGTCCAGCTAATTGGGAGGGCATGCCTTAATGCTTTGCAATGCAGTGTGTGTATTATGAGGGGATGTGTGCCATATTTTGGCTCTTTCCTATTGCACAGCTTGTGTCCTTGACCACTCTCAAATCACGGAGCTTCTTGAGAGGTATAGCTGTCCCACATGCACTGGATGTTTAATTACTTTATGAAATGCAGTTTTATATTGGAAGTGGTTTGTTTCTTCTTAGATTCCTGACTGATTTGCTAGTCTTATTGCTAAGGGGAATATCAAAGCGATTTTACCCTATGCTCCAGTAGGGAACATAGGAGAACTGATATGAGCTATACTTGCTTCCAAATGGGTAGAATGGAGCTGTGTAAACTTAGTAAATAAAAGCTCAAATAAAATCAGAGTGACTTTAATTTGAATTTTCTTGTTGATTAAAAACTTACTCATTACAAGTCTAAAATAATCTTTACTTTGAAGTGAGGTTTGTTGTGGGTTACTTTGTGTCGGTGAACTGCGTCCAGGACAAACTCAGGCACTCTGTATAAGCTAGTTACTAAGTTGCGGTTTATTATTAGGGTGTGGGTGAAAAGAGTCCTGCCAGGAGCCGCCAGCCACGGCTCTAAGCAGGACAGAAAAAAAGTGGGGGGAGGGGAATGGTGAAAGAGAGGAAGAGGAGAGAGTAGAGCAAAGAAGAAGAGGGAAGAGAAGAGCAGAGAAGAAGAAGAAAACGAAGAGAGAAGAAGAGAATGAAGAGAGCGATTTCCCGTTTACTATACAATAAATCTTCTACTATGTTGCATATTCTAATTTCCAGTAACCAATCTAACACAAGATACAAATTCTATAGCATTTACATACAGCCTATAGGAATCATTCTATTACCATACTGTGTTACACTTTAAACTCTAAGAAGTACTCTTTGGACCCTAGGAGGGTCTTCTGTGACCTTTGGACCTGCTTCTCCAGCACCAGGTATTGTTCAATCACGAGGGGATTATCCTCTGCCGGCCATCCATTGTCTTTTGGTTATTTAGTAACTGAGGTTTGGTATCTCAAAGACGGCTTTCATTTCTATGTCGCTTGTGGTTTCTATATTCTCAGGGTCCCTTGGTGAGCACCCACATCTGCAAGGCCCTCCTGGCTCACACTCTCCAACAGTTTGTGTTTATGAGATAACAAGGAAATCTTATTCCATCAGATGCATATTGTTTTACTATTAGAGTTTTCTTTGCCAATGAAAAGAAGAAAACCTTTTTTCTTGATATGAAAAATTACTCTGCTCTTGGGAAATGGCTTTAATGACCCTAGCTTACCTAATGATAGCATTATCAAATAAACACCCATTCACAGATTAATAGGATGATATTTTTTATTCTGAATTGTCTTTGAAACTGTCATTTAATCTCAAATTATTTGTTGTGCAATAGTTGTTGGGTGGAGATTTGCTTGGAATTTTTATTTCTTTCTTTATTTTATTTGTTTGTTTTTCAAGTCAATACGAAAACATTTCAGCAAGTATTATTTTTGTTTTGATGAGGCAAGTTTTTTTTTTTGCCAAGTCACTGTAAAAAGTTTAGCTAATGCTGTAGTTTAGGTGCTAATGTGAACTTACTGTGTCAGATTTATAAGTAACCTTTAAAAGTAAGCATATCAATAAAAAAAATTCTCACAAAAGTGCAACTTCTTAAATGCTGAACTTTCAAGGATTTTCTTTAAATGATAGAGACGCTGCGTAGGGCTGGGACTGAATTTGTTTTATTTTCAGATTGTGGTATGTTGCAGTTTTAGCAGAGGCTGGAAGAAGCAAATTAATTGCTGTTGTGGTGTAGAGCCATGCCAAAGTTTGAAGAATTACGGAGTTTGTGTTGTGCTGAACTGGAGTGATGAAGTACAGATAACAGGACACAGCTGTAGCCACAAATTAGGCCTCTCCATTTAGTGCTGAAAGTATTGCATTAGAATTGCTTTTCTGCAATTACCATGTGGAAGGTCTGATGAATAAAACCAGATCTGAAACATAGGGAAGCTGAAAATCCATGTTGCTGCTGCTGCAAAAAGTTTTTTGGGGCTTTGTTGTTGTGGAACAAAAGTGACAACTTTACTAAATCAAGAGCAGTGGCTGGGAGCTTACTGGGCATCAAGAAATGCCACTGGTTTTTGAATCTTAGCACTTGCTTGAAGGACTAGAGTTCTCAGTGATTCCTTCATCTTAGAGTTAGCATGGCTTGGAGGAGGATGGGAGCTATTATCTATCCATGGTCTCACAGCACCTGTTTTTACACTGACTCCAACAAGAGTTGGGAACATGGGATTTATCAGGAGGTGTTTCTGGAAGTTGCATAAAATTTGATCCAACTGAAGTACTGTGCAGAGGCCTTCCTATATAGGAAAGATCCAGTAAGGAGGTAGAGCACCAGCCTATGAACTCTTGTGGGCACAGGAAACTTCAGTGTACAGGTATTGCTCTTGCATTCTGTGTAGCTACCCTATTGCTGTGGGAATGTTAATGTTCCCGGTATTGCCAGGCTTAGGATAGTTGCAATGTAGTAACAGATCAGATCTAACTCACAAGAATAATACTGAGCAGTGCTAGTTTTATTAGCAGGAATGTTAGAAACAGCCCCAAATTTACAGGCCTGTCCTGTGTTCAGGTTGGCTGTTAGAACATGCTAGGTTCACATATGGTCCAAGAGCAAGAGCATGAACTGGGGTGGACTGGCTCAAGCTGTCAAAGCTGTTTAGTAGAGTGTCGTATTGAATTCCTATAAAACCAAGCGATAGCTATGGCTAGGCAAGGTCTGCATGCAAATTTGCTTATCTCACAAAACCAAATCCTGTACAGGACTGGAACCAAAAAGATGCCGAGTAATAAAAGACTGGGCAAAATATCTCCCTCCCCTTCCTCAAATGTTTTCATTCAGTGAGTAGCTCTATCCTGACCTGCAACATCCTGTTAATTGTTTTTGTCCTAGGAGTTTCCTGAATGCCCCATGGAAAATGTGACACATTTTAAAACTTAGAACAAGTATCTTCTGCAATGGGGCACAACCAAAAGGATAAAACCTTGTTCTGCATGGTGACTTTAATCCAGATTTGGATTCTATTGAAGAACTCTGGTTGATAAAGTGTCAGGAATATAAGATATTGAGATGTAAAGCCACACAGTTGTTCCTTGGATTTGAGAATTTATTTTTGCACAACCTGGAATTGATAAATCTCTGGCCTTTTCAAAGGACTCTTCCTTTTTTCTTGCTGATATTTTAATATTTTTCAAATGCATGTGACATTTTAGTTGGTTGACAGATGACCAACTGATGTTTATGTACAATAGCTGAGGCTCTGTTACATTTGGGATGTAGTATTTTATTGTTTGTTTCAGCCTACTTTTGTGACTTTCAAACTGGAAATCCCATCTAGTCCTTCAAATCTATAAATCCACATTTCTGTGAGAGGAAGTAAGATGACAATTCTAACATTTGGTGTATAAGAGTTTTGTGATGGATTGTTTTCTTCTAAGTCCTCTATTCATACTTGCTTTCATAATCTTAAAAGCAAAAACATTAATAAATCAAAGTGGGTTAAAGATCAGACATGTGGTTTTATTTTAATAAGGGATAAAGCTGAAACCTTACTGAGTGTACATTGTTCTGCACTTGTTCTCTGGGGCATATGAATCAGTCCCTTCATTACTGGTCTGGAAGCATTTCCTTTGGTGGATTAGAAAAAATACTTGGTGCATTACTTTTGGTGCTTATGCTCATGGAAAAAGTTAATATTTAAAAAACCCTAAAAAACCAAGCATTTTGTGGCCATGTGAACTTTTTATTTATGGAGTGAGTTTTCTTGCTTGATTTATATATGTCAGCAGAAAGGGGATTTTGAAAGAAGGTGTGGTGAGCCTGCAAGCTTGAGGAAGAGCTATAATTTTCATGGTTACATCTTGTGTGTCTGGGACGTGTTTTCCCAAAGGCTGCAGGGTGAAGTGTGCTTTGGAGACTATTTGCTCTGTGAGTGTTGAAGAAGACAGCAGGAAATGTGTGTTTCTTCTAGCTTTTTCTCTTTGCTGGTTGTTAGTATTTGGGACAGTATCCTCTGAAGAGGTTAAGGTTGGAACCTGGTGGAAGAGGGAGAGTCATAAATAAGAGAATTAAAGAATTTTAGACCTATCCGCTCATCCCCCTTTCTGGCATACCTACACAACCCCTCTCCTTCCGGTGTCTATCAGTATTGTTGAAAGAGCCTGCTAAATGAAGAAACAAGCTTTCTTTTTTTAATTTTTAACCTTCACAAAAGCTACCGAACTGCTTCTGCAGAGCATAGATTGTTTTGATCTGACATTTAATAAAAATATAGGAAGAATGAAATATCAATGTACAAATCTGAATTTCTCAAATTGGCAGTGAAGGTCTTGTTTCCCCATGCTTTAAAAGCCTAAAAAGTGCAGAGAGATATTGGTGAGGGTTGAAGTGTGTCTGTTGCATCTCAGTTGGGGTGTAGTTCGGCTAAGATGAAAGTTCAGCAGTTGGTACAAAATCTCCACCTGGAAAAAAATGGTTGGTGTGTATGAATGTAATCTCTTTGAGGAAGTGGAAGATGGCTTAAAGAATGGGTCATGTAAAGGGAAATAAAACACTGTCAGAAAAGAAAAGGAGAAAAAAAGGCAGAGGTGAGAGACATTAATTATATAGCCTAGGCTTTTTTTAAATTTTTTTTTTTTTTTTTTTTTTTTTGCTTAGATTTCTTCTGTGAATGAATGTCCTGTTTAAAAATAAATAAACACGTATTTCCCCTCTTCATCCTTGTTGAAAAGAACATGGTAAAACTCCTGACAGTTGCTATTCTTTCTAACAGTTGATCATGTGAAAATTTTATGTATTAAAAGCGAGGAAAGCGCATTAAAGTCTAATCCACGCTTACTTTAGTAGGTCTTAAAACTGTCATCACTTTAAAATCATGCAAGGGCAAAAACAGGGTCTTAAATACAAATGCTTTTTGTCTCCTATGACTTTTAATGCACCTAAGTCAATAATTTAAAAAATCTAAAAGCAGATCAAGGTCAAATTATGCCTTAGGTAACATTTAATCTAAAAGTTCTTGAAAACATCTTTAAGGGGTATCATTACTATCTTTGTCATCTATAAAGAAGTGCAATATATTCTTGGAAACTTGAAAATTTAGAGGGCCACAGTTTGCTGGCAGAGACCTGTAATATTTCCTTCTCACACACAGCCTAATAGCTATGCTGAATACATCATGATGTGTGTCAGCTCAAGAGGAAAATGTGCTAAGCAAGGCTTTTTACTTCTTAGCTGCTAGAGGAAACTACCAACCTTTGGCATGGTTAAGTTTCTCTTAACAGAAAGCAGCAATAAATAGTATAGGTAACTTGGCTGGTGGCATGCAAAGCTGCCTTCTTCCTTTTAAGGTAGGATTCTTCTTTCTTAAATAAGGTTGGTTAATGAACCAGAGGAAATGGTAACAGATTTAGGAAATGAGCTGTCAAAACAGGCACCTCCTCAATTTACTGGCAATAGTTCAGTTTGATCTTGTTAGAGATTAAACAGTTCCTGAGAAAATTGGGATCCTTCGTAGCTGTGGGATTTTTAACCTTGCTATTACGTTATGCATCTTCAAAGCAAGAGGCAAGCATTTTCTGTCATGTGCCTGTCTCTTTTAGTATCTGTATTTCCACTTCAGTAATGAAATTACTAAAAGCAAAGGCAGGAGAGTAGGCTAGCTAGCAGCCATCCCACTGTGTAAAACTACAGAGATTATTTGGGTCCAGAAAGAGGTAACTGGGACAGGACAGGACAGGACTTCCTGTCATGGGTATGCTTAAAGCAAAGCAGTTGCCGGGAATGGTTGAACCAATGAAACAGATGACAGATTATTTCTGATCAGAGAACAGTTTAAACCTTCAGGGCTCTAAAACCAAAGCACACGGTGTTTGGCAAAGTCACTTGTATTAAATGAGGAAAGCCCCAGTAAAACAAAGAACGTGGTAGAGACAAACAGTAGTTGCTTGCTGGGCTGTTTCACAATATTTGCATTTTGACTGGCTCTGCAGACATTTGTGCATGCCTTGGGGATGCTTAACGTAAGGAAAAACAGCTTTATATATAAAGAAAAATGGCAATGAGGTTTCAGACTTGGTTCCTACAGCATGTTCTCTGTGCTCTTTCAGTCTTGGCTTAAATGAAAACAATGGTGATGCATTTGTTTAGCCTGGGAAAATAGCTTCCCTTGTTGATTTGGTTTAAAATATGTAGTACACCTAGAAGCATACTTGTCCTTTTGTCTTGGCAATGAATCTTTTAATTTGGAAGAATAAGATAATTAAAACACATTGGAAAATAAATACAGCCAGAAAAGGATTTGGTCCTTTCTGTCCCCTCTCAGACTGCATATCTGGGATCCTTGTGAGAAGCAATGTCTGATGGGTAACTACTCTGAAATGCTTAGGAAATGCACAGACCATTTCCATCATACCCCTGGAAAGCTGCATCTTCACTTCTACCTCTCTGGTTTTAATGGAAGGTGTTGTATTGAGTCTAAGGAGGGTTGCAAGAAATAGGTAAGCCAGTCTCTACTTTCAGGGCCTTGAGGGCTGGGAAGGGTGAAATACAGGAAGATCTGTGGGAGTAGTCTGCCAGTCACATGAATAAATAAGGCAGTTGCCCTTTCTGGGTAATCTGTCAGCAGGATTTAAATACAATCTCCTGTAGCCTCTAAATGCCTCTCAACTGTTCTGAGGAAGTGTGGTCTCCATTTTATACTTGGTGGTTCGAGGCACAGAGAACCAAAGGGCAAGTACATGGCCACACACCAAGCCTTTGAATAAAAGAAAATTAAACACAAGTGTTCTTGCTTCCAGGTTTAGCATCTTTGTCTTTGAAGCAGAACTCTGTTCATTTAAACAGTGTGATTGCTACATGTAGTAGAGAGTCCTCTTTAATTAGTGCTTTGGGGAATAAACTTGGAAGAGATAGCATTTATTTGCAGGTGAGTTTTTAATTTTATTTTCTTTTTGTGGTTTGTCTCATACTAGCTGCTAATTACCTTCTCCCAAGGACACCAAGGTCAAATGAGAATCGGGGACTCTTGTGTGTCAAGAAGTTTGTTTTTCAAATGCTAGAATACATTTTTCTGACTTGTTTATATGGGAGCATTAGACTTTTTCCTGGGCACTGATGCAGCAGATTTACCTAAGAACACATCTGCTTCAGAAGCTTTTTCGAGTGCCTTAATTAGAGTTAACGTAATCTTTCCAGTCCCCTCCCCAGTCCTAGTCAAAATTGTTGGAATAGTGAGTGAGACCAGCAAGGTAAGAGATGTGGCTGAAATAAATCTAATTCTTTAACACACTGACAAAAGAGCTTGTGAAGGTGATGTGGCCTGTAGGAATCTGCTCCAGAGTTTGGAGAATGAAACATGTGAAAAGGAAACTTCAAAATGTCTTCAGAAGCATATTTTTTCATTCCTCTTGTACATTATTAAGAGGTTTTGCATGCCCAGATCAAGAGGAAGCAGTTGGGAACTGCATATTGTGGAGAACATGTCATTGTGAGGCCTACATATATCTTCCAAGCAAGATAGAAGGAAGTCACATCCAGCTCTGACAGAGCAGCCAAATTGCTTTTCAGGAGAAGGGGAAAATGGAACCCAAGTCCTGGTCTTCAGAGATGGGGAGTCCACTTACTTGTTACAGGGCAGGTTGTCTGTCCGCTTTGGAAATGGGACATCTCCTTCCTGATCACACTCATTACTCCAGATTAACATCTTCAGGTAGGGTCTGTCTGTGATTCTGAGAACGCAGCTCGAGGACTGCATAATGAGAAGAAAATTAAGTATTCATTCAGTAGAGATGCTCACTGTAGCTTTTTGGAAATCTTGTACTTTCAGTACAACCTGAAAATTGCTTACTTTTGTGTAAAATTGAGAGTGTGTAAGGCTCTGTGCTTGCTGTTGTCGCCATGCTGCCAAACCTGTAAAGCTGTGCTCAGTCTCTGCAGCGGAATAGAAATGCTTTACTGAAGAGCAGAAAGAGGACTACATTCTCTATTAAAGTGATTGATACCTAAATCACTCTTACTGTTTGAACAGCTGGGATCTAATTATTTTAAATTACTACTGAATTACAGACAAAAGGTGCCACAAAATTATGTGTTTGGCTTTGTTTCCATGTTGCTGTTTTCACACAAAGGATTTTCTAGCCAGGTGTTAGCCCTCCGGGAAGTTCAAAATTGTCTACTTCAGTTGACAACTTTATTTGGAAACTGTTGTAACATTCCAGACTGAAGTATACAGTTGCCTGAACAGATTTGCCATCCCTCACCCCCAAGAGCAATGGGAAAATTTTATTTCGGAGCACTGAAATCTGAAAGTAAGAAGGATAAACAATGGTTTCTCTCACAGGGTACTTGGTGAAGGGGTGTTACTCTGTATTTCTGAAGATACAGACTCTGGCAATGATCAGAGCACTGAAAATGTACTTGGATTTAATCCAAATACTTCAATCTTTTAATGTCTGTTACAATTATAAAGCAGCTCATTGAATTAGTGACACATACTGTAATGAACTTGCTAATTTAATGTTTTTATATCATTCTCCTCTATGGAATTGAATCTCAGCTGTATGTCATGAACTTTGTACAGGTGAAAAAGTTTAAAATGAGCAGGTTATATTCCTGGTTTTCTCTTTGGCCTTACACATTGCTTGCTGTGGTCCTGATGCTTGGGTGAGTGAGTGGTGAATGCATTCAAGGGAGTAATCTGTCTGAAAATGTGTCTTTGTTTTTGTTTTGTGGGTTACTTTTTAGACACTCCATCTCTCTGAACTGGTATGCTGGACAAGTGCCAGTGCTGGTACTAGGGGGAGGGAGGCGAAGCTATGACATTGGGGAAGCAGGCATCAGATCTGCTGTGGAACTGGACTTTGACATTCAGAGAGCTTTTTGGAGCAAAAGAAAGTAATTTTACCGGAGAATCTAAGGATGGTAGCTCAGGATGATGTATATGTCTTACAATATTTTTAACATTAAATAGTTATGAGGATCCATTTTTTTTTTTTGGCTACGTAATAAGCTAGAGGTATGCATGCTGTAATTCAGCAAAATATTACCCTTTTCAGCAAAATATGTCCTTTTGCCTGTTGCTACCAATGTCTCCCTGTTCTGCAGTTAGCAATTGTAAGTTCTTAGCAGGTAAAATGATAGGCAATAACTCCTGTGTGGAAACAAGTTGGTATTAAATATTTGAGGCACTATTATTTGTTTTTAGGATAATAGAATAGAGCATCACACAGCAACTGCTAGTTCATTTTGGATGGGTGTTTTGATAGAAGTTGATTGAGTTGCAGCATCATTGGTGATAATTGATGTTCTGGCTCCTAGGAAGAAAACTGCCATGAGTCATCTTGCTGAATAATGTGGCTGGCTGGCACAGTTCAGTCCTCAGTGCTTGTTGTTTGTCTGGATGCATGTGTTGTGGAGAGGTTAAGACTCAGTCTGTTTATTAGCCAATTTGGAAACAGTGTTTTGCTCATTCTTGGCATAATTCTGCATGTTCCCAACGAGGCTAGAGCAGGAACTTCAACTGGAGCGTGGCAATGGGGAAACACAGCAATCCTGTCATCAACTTTTGATCATGTGTACTACTAAGAAGGTGACTTTTCACTTGATAGTGACTTTTTTTCTAAACAATGAAGTGAACATGTTTACTAGACAAGCTGGTGTTTTTCATGAGTCATGTTTCTTCATGAAAGTGTTCCCACATTTTTTCTAACAGTAAGACAATAGATATTAATAGCACCTGTGTATAGCTTCACCTGCAGTAGCAGAAGTGGTGGCTGTCCTCTCCCACTTCCACCTCCTCTTTTTTTTTAATAGCCCAGCATGATAGCATAAATTAGATTCAATGGAGGTTTAAGTTCACATGTGGATTGTAATTTCTGAGTGAACTCATTACCTGTCTTGCTGTCCCTTTTGAGTGAACTCATTACCTGTCTTGCTGTCCCAGCTAAAAGGGAGAGACAAAATACTTTTCAACTATTTACTGCTTAAACTGCATGACTCCCTAGAGTTTATGATTCAAACCCATAAAGGATGATGTTTGCATCATTCTTTCCTCTACCTTGGGCCATGCAGATTTTAATGTCGAACAAAGAGTGCAGTAAAATTATGGGGTGACCACAAATCGTACCAGATACAAATAGCATGTATTAGTCTCTAACACAAACACATTTTAAGGCAGTTTTCTTGTCAGAAGTAAATTCCACCTTGATCTTTAAAATTATAGTTCAAGTTATGGTATACTATTTGAATGGCATACTCTTTGAATCTTGCCCTTGAATACCAGATGGGCAGAGTTATGGACATTCATGTTCCTAAGTTGTAAAACGGCTGGTTTTATTGTGTTTCAAAAATCTTATTTTGGCGTTGAAGGCAACCTGCTACAAAAGCAGATCTTTTTCCTCATGATGTACATGCTTAAGTACAGAAAAGGCACATTATTGGAACACAGATGAGCAGGCTATAACTTCAAGAATGCTTAGAGACAATAGATCAGTGTACTTAGAGAATCACAGAATAGTTGAGGCTGGAAGGGACTCTTGGAAGTCACCTGATCCAGCTGCTGTGTTCAAACGGGATCATGTGCTGCTCACAGTTTTGCAGTAGAGAGATGAGTGAGGGATAGTCTCATGTTAAAATACCCAGATCTCCTGTTACTAAATGTCACATTTAATGCAGTTTACCAGGATTTATGCAGGACAAATCTCCCCTGGAAATGGGCTGGATGAGCAGTGTTGGCAGTGCTAATATTTTCAGTCAGATTTTTTCTGAAAGGCTTCTTGGAGCCCTCCAAAATACAATTCATGTTCTGGTTGTTTGAATCTGAAGTTCACTCTGTTCTTGTGTTCTTTACTATCTTTTTGCTTGTATCTTACCTTACAGAGATCTTATGGTTGACCTGACTGTATAATTGAAATGATTGTTCAGGTGTGCAAGCTCCTCTTGATCTAGAATTGTAAACAATGGCCCCAAGATATGTGTCAGTATTGAAAAGGAGGGTGAGATCTCCTTAGGATGTTCCTGGAACACAGATTCCAGGCCTGCAGGCACACCAACTGAGCAGTACTCAGCAAAGCAGGGTGGCACCAGTGTTAAGGATGGGCAAATGCACAGAAGTTGTTTTGGGATGTGACTTGCGTCTATATTTGTTCTTTAGTATTTCTGTTTCCAAAGTGGGTTTTATGATGTCCATCAAAACTCTGGCTTAGGCTTAACGTTTTATTTAATGCAGAAAAACTCAGTTTATTCCACAAATATTAGAAATAAGCAAAATCTCTAATATTAACTGTGCCACGCATTTTTTTCATAAGTGGCCATCACTGTTTTTTCCATATGCTGCTTAGTTTTGCTTAATGTCCTTCAGAGAGCCAGCACTGGGAAGTCCACAAGTGCTAAGGACAAATTATTCTTTGTGACTATGAGAGTGAACTGACAGAGAGCTAGGAGCCTGCAGGGGTAGATTTAGAGACTTTATAGTGCTGGGAAGTCAGAAAAACTTGGGGCATTTGGACTATTAGATGTTTTGATGCACAGATTGCAGTAAGTATAAGAGAAACACCTCTATACATGGGGCTGCTTTTTGATGCAAGATTACTAACAGGTAGTTTATTTCCTTCTCTTGTTTTTTGTTATCTTTTACAGTATCATAAGAGGTTCTGAGTTGGAAGAGACCAATAGGGACCACTGAATCCAACTTCTAGCCCTGCACAGGACACCCCAAGAGTCACACCATGTGCCCAAGAGCACTGCTCAAATGCTTCTTGAACTCAGACATGTTTTGTGCTGTGACCGCTTCCCTTGGGAGTGTGTTCCAGTGCCCAACCACCCTCTGGGTGAAAAATCTTTTTCTAATATCCGACCTAACCCTCCCCTGACTCAGCTTCATGCCATTCTCTTAGGTCCTCTCACTGGTCTCCAGAGAGAAGAGATCACTGCCTGCCCTTCCACTTTCCTTCATGAGGAAGCTGCTGACTGCAGTGGGATCTCCTCCAGGCTGAAAAAGCCAAGCGACCTCAGCTGCTCCTCACATGAATTTCCCTCTAGATCCTTCACCTTCTTCACAGCCTTCCTTTGGATGGTTTCTAGTAGCTTTATGATTCTTCTTATATTGTGGCACTCAAAATTGCACATCTCTGAAGAGCAGTGTCAGTGCCTGACAAAAGGCTGTCTTCAAAATTTTTGTGCCCTCCTCAGACTCACAAGTGGTATCCACACTTTCTTTTGCTGTTTTTCTTCCTTTTGTTTCAACCTTCAACATCCTGTCAGTGCTGTCAGTTAACTTGGTTGTTTCCTTTAGCAATCACACATCTCTGTTATTCTCTCTTCCTCCATTTGACTGCTAACTTCCTAGCAGTTCCATTAGTTCCTCTGGATGTATAATAAACATTGATAGGGTAACAAATTCTCTTTGGTTTCTATACTACTGCTTCATCTTGATTCCAGCAGGAAGTTTAGGGTTTTCCCCAACTTTGAACTTATCTTCTTGTATCTCCTTTGGGATATAGCCAGTTATCCTTCTTTTGATTCAGCTTCTGCTGTGGTATCGTTTTGACTCAAGGTGTTCTTTTTTGGTGTCCTTTCTAGGCCCCTGTTTTACTTAAATGCCAGGAAAGTATGAGATACCATAGCCAGCTCATGCTAGTAGTAGAAAAGAGGACTGTGATATTTTTTTTTACCCTTAATTGAGTTTTATTCAAAATTCACAGTACTTTTGATGAACTTTCTCTGTTTCTTTTCAGCTTGTTTTCAACCAGCATGTAATAAACTAATTCAATTCTCAGTTTCATGGGACTCCTTTGGAATGTACTTAGTTTAAACATTAAGAAGCACCACCCCTTTACCTGCTCCCCCTCTCCCAAACAAAGAAAATTGCCTCCATCCTTTTGAGCTGTAGTGTTTTGCATTGCTTTATTTTGTTGTTTCACAGTATCAATGGCCTTTTACATTTCTTCTGCCCTCCTACTTTCTCGTGCTGAGTACTTTGATTTTTAACTTACGACTCCTTAAGAACAGTAAGAACACTGGCTGAAATGGAGGTTTTATGTTTTGCCCATTACTTTCTTTCTACCTTGCAGGTTATGTGAGACTACCCTGAAAGGTGGGAAAACTATATTTAACTGGATTTTAAGGGATATTTTTTTGCTTCTTGCTTCAGTTTAGAAATATCTGGAGTCAAGCCAAATGCTGAGAAAGAGCCCTAAATGAAGTGGGCAAGCTCTGACGAACTGTGAAAAGGTTAAGTAGATTAAGTAATAGTCTGTGTTCAGAGTAGCATTTCATTTTGTTTTTGTGCTAGATACCAGCCATGGACTTTAAATTTCCTATGCTATGCAGGTACTCAGCATGGTTGAAAAATCATGGGTTTTTTTGTGAAGCCTTAGATCTTTGACTGCTGGATTGCTATTGGTGTGAGGGTTGTGGTGGTGCATTTTGGTTTTGTCTAGGTTTTTAATGAAATTTTAAATTATTTATTTATTTGATTATTTATTAAAAAAATATTTATTTGTTGGAATTGTCTTTTGAATACTTGAGTTTGGTAGTTTCCTGGTCTCTAGTTTGAAGACCTCTGATGTCTTTAGTGAACAAACTTTTTATCTGACTGGATATTATACGTGAGTTAATTAAATTGCCACAATGTTTCAAATAGAAACTTGAATAATTGAAACTAAGTTTTTTTATCCTTTTATGAGTTACAGACATGTGATTAGAAGTTCCTTAGTAAAAGGAGAATGATCTTCCAAGAAGCAGGAGAATTCATGTTAAGGCGCTACCTGAATTTTTCTGATAAGGTTCAATATGTGCTTTAAAAGCAAGACCAGACAGCCTTCTTGCTTGTATTCTGAGTATATCCAGTCTATTGTGTTTTCTTCCACCTTATCTTTTGAGGCACCCTTTAAAACCTTTTTTGCTCTCTAGTTTTGAAGAGTGCTCTATTTTAAACTGGTCTGGCTTGTCAAACATAGTGAAACCTCAACCATATAAAATGCTCCCCAGGAAGAGGAACAGGATGACTGTGGATAGAAAAAATACTTGGAATGAAATTGTGAAGAAAGGTTACAGGTATGCTGGGAATGAGATAGGTGATAACCAAATAAATATTAGCTGTCTTTCCTGGGCAGCTTTACCAGTGGCAAAAAATGTTCTGTTCTGTATATTTGACACCCATAATCCTAAAATCTCAGGAAGGGTGGTGTATTTAAACCTGAGGGGTCCAAAGCTCATTTTAACATAATATTAATTATTTCATTCCTGGTCTAATGATGCTTTATAGATCAGCAGACTTAGGGTTCAGCATCAAAGAAATGTTCCTGTTTGGAACCTGATGGACTGCTTGAACCATGGAAGTCAGTTGAGGTGGGTCAGGTGTTCCTGCAGTGTTGGCGGCTGCTGCAGAGCAGTAGCACCCCCACCCAGGTTGCCTGCTTTTTGAGACCACTGCCTTTTTTCCATCCCTTACTAGAGTATAGCTCATAGCTTCTGTGCAGCTTTATCTTCCATTTGTGTCAAAATATCCACAGATTTTATTGACATGGGTCTGCTGGGTCTTTTACTCCTTCCTATCTGGTTCAGGAGTGAATAGCACTGAATGCCTAAGGAGGAAAAGGCAGCATGAAAGCCTTTTTATGTACACAAAGTGTAATACATCCAGCCCCCTGGCTTCTCAGCCCTATTTTCACTTCTTGCAAAGATGGTAGAACATGTTTACAGCTCTTTAGAGTCAAGTGTTCCGTTATGCAGTTTATCTCCAAAAATAACTCTCTTGGGGAATATTAATCCAGTGTTGGGTTATCTTTCTAAAATCGTTAATCAGACTTGGTCCCCGAAGGACCTTCCACTTGAACTGGCCACTTAGTTTCTGTTGCTGAGGTGTCAGGAGTGAAGCGGAGGAAGCTGAAGAAGTAGTTCCTTACATAAGGTGCGGAGCAGAGGGAGCTGTGCCTCTCCTCCTGCTGTGGGCCTGACCAGGGCTCAGCTCCCTGCCAGCACCCACCACATCCTGCTTGGCACTGTAGCCCTCACTGCCCTGCTTTCCCATTACCTTCAAGAAATGCCATGCAAAAACCTGCCTGTGTCAGGGGCTGGCAGGATCTGTGCCAGCTCCAGGTGCTGTATATGCTGCCTTTTGTCCAGGCAGGAGAAACACATACTTTATCAAGTGCACTTGGAATTCCTTCAGTCACTTTCTAATAATTAATTTTCTTACTTGAGCTGTTCATGAAGTGAGCTGGACTGCTCTTTGAATATTACCTCTCTTCTGTAAAAGAAGAAATAAGCTGTTCTAGGCTGCTGTTTACATTTATGAGTAGAGCTGCAAGTCACATAGCTCCTATTAGCCTTGAATTTTTCTTCTGCCTGTGGAGAATAAAGATAATAAATAACAAATAAATAATAAAAAATAAATAAATAGAATTTATTTCTTGAGAGATGTGCTCTAATAACTTTAAGTTACTTAAAGTACTTTGAGATCTTTGTAAAAAGTGCTAATGAAATTGCAAAACAAGTTTAAAAAAAAAGAGTTCCACTAATTTATTACACAAATAAAATCCTGTTTTCCACATGCAGTGTATAGGTAGAAGGGTAAAATTCAATATATTTTACTGAAGTTTGTTGAGTGAATCCTTCAGAGCCAGGCAGGTAAATCAAAAGCTTGCACTTTTACATTAAATTTAACATACTTTGATTTGCAACTGGGATGCTCATTACTCTGACTTAGTAGACCACAGGAACTCCTTCACAGTTTGATTTGAAAATGCATAAATGTATTATATGTAGTAATAAAAACAAATTATAAAATGGACACATTAATGGGATAATCTGTCATAATTCTGTAAAATCATATTGATTGAAGAAAGTATGTTCAAGTGGTAGACATGCTTTGGTTGTAGTTTTTTCCCCCTCAAATTATAAAATAGTGTGCAGTTGAGCATGTAAGTTGCTTAAACATTCTTCAGGTTAAATCTCCTTGCATGCATTAGGAAAAACAACGGGAATTTGCCTTCCTTTTAATCTGGCTCCCTCCTTCCCTTCATACATTCATGCCTGCACATGATGCCTTCAGATTCTGCCTTGGAAATAAATGTAAAAAAGAATTGGAAAGCTGCTCTTACATCATAACTAGACCCTTCAGTGACATCCCTATCCTTTTCACTGTTTGTCTGCTGCTGGCATAACAAAAAGCAGCTGAAAACAGTTCTAGTTCTTCATTCACATAATGAAAATTGCTTACTAAATTGGAACCATTTCAAACTAGGATTTGTGCCTTCCTTATTTTGCTGGGCGGTGTCTAATACACTGTGTACCATGGGAATAAATAATAGGTAATTTTGAATTGTCAGCACTGTAGGTTGCAGAATTTTCTTTACAGTCCTACTTTTGGGATGACAACTAAAGATCAATTTTGGCCTTAAAAAAAGCCCCCAAATCAATACTTTTTTCTGACATTGCCATGTAGGTAGAATGAAGCTAAATTGTCTTTTGTGTTGCCCTGCATTCATAAGAATATAAATTAGGAAAGGAGAAGTCAGTGCATTTGACTAGGATGTCCGCTGAGAAACAGAAACAAAGTGATGATTTTATATGCTTTTCAGCATTCAGACCACATTGTTATTTTTGAGTTGATCTTCTGGTGGGAGAAGAGGGACTACATCCCTTTGTATTAGTTAAAGATCTGTCACTTTGCTTTGTGTTTTATGATTTTATGACTGTATAAGCATACATATAGTAATAATTATAATTGTGTAGATTTGTGCTAGCCTACATTAAAACTAGTCACAATGAAATTGTCTGCTGAATGCTGTGGCAGACTTCTCTTGCACCTTGCTTTGGAACATGCTTGTTTTCCATAGCTGAATTTGATTAACTTACCATCAGCTTTCCTTGACTCTTCTTTCTTAAACCTTTCTTCCTGTGTGAGTCAAGATTACCCACAACTTGCTACAGCACAATGAGGGTTAATGCCCTCATATGCATGGGAAAATGGAAGTTTTCTGCAAATTTATTGCTGTGTAATGTTGTTTTACTTTTGTACTTAGAGCCAGTAGTCATGAATCAGTGTTTTTTCTCCAGCATTTATTGTAAGCTTTGGAGGGAAGGTATTGTACCACAAGTCAAGTTACTTCTTCTCAGTCAAAAGAAACTGTGTTTGCTTGTGCAATAGGTGGATTCTATGGTTTTTATAGGTCTATCTTCTATCTCTTTAGATATGTGGTCTACAGATTATTTTTTTTATTTCATTAAAAGTGTAGAAGAAACATGACGAGGGAAAACAAAACTGTTGAAAACAAAGGCTTTCTCAAGAAGCTATCCTCAGTCAAGTTTGTCTGGCAGGAGCTGCTGCTGCTACTCTTTTTGTTGAGGCCAGCAAGCTCAGGCTATGGCTGAGGCTTGCAGCATCCCTCCTGCCAGGGATGGGGTGACAAGCCAGGGAATGCAGGGAGTAGCCTGTTGGTCAGGCACTGGGTGAGTCAGCTCCACTTTAGCGCCATAGACAATGTGATACCAAAACATCAGCAAACTGAGAGTACCAAGAACTGTGCTGCTGAGGAGGTGGGAAACACCATCACTGTGAGTGTGGGAGCAGAAGGTGGCAAGGTCTCAGTTTCAACTGACTGTCGAAGTGGATTAACAGCTCATTGCTGCCAAGAAACTAGTTTCGCCTCCCCTCTCCCATGTTGCATCACCTCTGAGTAGCTATTTGACTCAAACATGGTAAAAAATAGATACCCAAAAATACTTCCCCTCCCCCCCACCCCCCCCACCCCCTGCCATTGATTGAGCCAGTGCACCGCACAGCAAGGGGACCACTGGTTGGAGATGAAAATGGTGGGCATTTGATGTTTTGGGAAGAAACTGTGGGAACTTTGCATCTGCTAAGGCTCTACAGGGTAGAAGACAGCCAAAACTAAATATCTGGTTTTCTCAATGACCATCAAGCCAGCTGCATGCTTTAATTGTGTTTATTCCTGATTCCTGTAACATCTACCAAATGCAGACAATATCACAGTGTTTCTTAATCACACTGTTTAGGCTTTCAAGGCACTTCCTGCAATCTAGTCTTATTTATAGACTGACCATTGTCTTGTTTACTGCCTTGCGCCTTGCTTTGTGGAGATGCATGATCCTGTCAGTGTCAGAACTGCCAACTGCTGGAGTGTTAAAGTTCATATATTTCTTTTATGTTATGTGTTGATAGCCCTGTGTAAAATGTAGAAGGGCTGGCAGAGTCAGAGGACTGAGCCTTTTCAGAGCAGACCAGAGGCACACAAGAAAAAAGATGGAGACATCCAGAGGGCTGGATGAACTCCCACTTATAAAGGTAGTCTGAGACAAAGATGAAACATTTCCCAATAAAGGGATGATTTCACAATTTTGTTCAGACCGACCTGAGCTCCGGCTTCTGCTGCAGATGAAGAAAAGTCATTAGACCAGGTTAGTTGAAGCAGCAACTGAAGGTGGTCAAAGCCTTTTTTAACCTGTACTTCTTTGTGTCTTTGGATGTCTGGTATACTGTCAGCTGTCTGTCAGCCAGCTCCCCTCTTGCCTTAGCTCTTTGAAAGGATGTATGTGCAAGCATGTCTCTGTGCTTTCACCACTTCCTTCTCTTTTTCTGCTAAGAAGAAGTGGGACTGCACTGCTGGGGATTTCTACAGCTTCTTTAGTTTTGTGATATATGTTGGTACTTTGCTGGGTCTCAGTAGAGCATGCAGGAAATGCCACGGTTATTGTGGAGGGCTTGGCAAAGCAAGCAGGAACCTCCCCATCTACAGAAAGGTGCATGGGCTGATGTGTCTGAGAACTGTGGAGCTTTGCTACTAGAGAGGGTGTCCTGCCACTACCAAGATGAGAAGCAGAAAGCTTTTTTTCCAAGCCCAGAGGGGCTCTACACATTCTTGATAAACATTGGCTGTTGTTGTTGGAAGGTTATAAAGTTTGATGAGTCAGAAGAGACATAACTTCAACTCTGCAATTTGGTTCTTCATCTTTCCTCTTTCCCCGAAATTCACAGCTCCCACTATTTGACATAAGATCCTGTTGATACTCATATTCTTGCAGAATTATGACTTGTTATGTGGCTGATTATGACATCACTATGGATGTATACTACATCCTTGTTGTATTCAAGTGTCTGAGATATATCATAAAGAAGTATTTATATGTGGGTATCTCTGGATCTGTGAGGTGAGGATGTGCGTGCGTGTGTATATGTACATGTAGAAACTGCTGAGTGTTCTGCCTTCTTCCTGACATGCTGGTTGCTATAGTACAGTGATCTTTTTGTGAACACCCAGAAGATCATTGCTATAGTTAAAAGAAACAGTTTTCTAGCCATAACTTCCTGGGCAATCTCCTCTGAAGTGCCAGCATTAACCAATTTGGACACATTCCCTGGGACTCCAGGAGTGACACTGTAAGAGGATTTTTCTCTAGTTTGTTGGTTTTTCCCCACCAGCATATTTAATATTTAAAAATAGTTTTTCTATTTAAACCTAATGCATGCCTATTAATCATTGTACATTTCAGTGCTTCAGCCATCTTTCTAACAGACTGTTGAGCTGTGCAGTGTGTGGTGGTGTTGTGTCCTGTGTTTGCTCCTGTAGTATGTGCCAGTCTCCCGCTCCTGCACATACATACACACATACATTTTCATCCAGGGAAATGTATGAGACTGAAGTGGCAGTGCTGGAGTTCTGCCTAAACTGCCGTAATATGATTTTTTCATTTTTTCTTTTTTTTTTTCTCTCCCCCTGCAGGTGTGAATAAGAGAGACTCTGCAGTATTTAGTGTCCAGTTGTACTGGCTCCGAAGAAGTGTCGCAATGCCCCCTCCTGCTGATATAGTGAAGGTGGCGATTGAATGGCCAGGTGCCTTTCCCAAGTTAATGGAAATAGATCAAGTAAGTGCCTGTGTACCTGTGCTCAGCTGGCTCTGTTCATGAATAAGTTCTCTGCATGTTTTTCTCTGTATTTATGTTTACTTCAATGCATGTGCATTTTTCTATGAATGTATGCGGGGTAGAAGGTGTTTTTTATAAGGGGTGTAATCCTCTTCCTCTCTTACTGCTAAGGTTTTTGATGTCTTTAGCTGGTTTCTTCATCTGCGTTTTTTTCCTGAACAGCTGCTTGAATAAGGCATTTACTAGTTGTGTGACCCACTTAACACTTTTGTGCCTTAGTTTGTTGAACTGTAAAATTGTGGTACTGTTGTTACCTCTGGGTGGAAAGTCTTTGAATTTCTAGTCAGTGCTTTGCATTTGGAGTAAAATCCAATGTAATATGGAGTAATATCCAATGGCTGCAGCAAGTGCAGATTTTGGAACTTAAGTAGTGGTGCACTGTGAGCAGGAGAATCTTTGTTATGTTTAGGCATCTCAGGGATTGTTCCGTTTATCTGGTTAGTTCTAAAGCAATGGCCCCATGGATGGATTGGAGGCAGTGTACAGAAGTTAAAAAATTTAAAA
This sequence comes from Muscicapa striata striata, assembly GCA_030060385.1. Classification (NCBI taxonomy): domain Eukaryota; kingdom Metazoa; phylum Chordata; class Aves; order Passeriformes; family Muscicapidae; genus Muscicapa; species Muscicapa striata. The sequence continues at coordinate 192,096 of JAREIS010000453.1, read as the reverse complement.
TTATGAATTAAAATCTCTTATTAGGAAATTGTGGTGGGGGAAAACAAACAAAAACAAGTTATACAAGGGCCATGTTTTATATTCTGGACCTCTCTGAGATTGTTTTTATTGTCTATGTATTAATATTAAAAGCAACCTCTTTAATATTTAACAGCTTACCCTTAATATTTTGAAATCCTGCAGCGTGTTGCCTGGTTAGAATTATTGTTAATTCTTTAAATAGTATTCAGATTGATGAAAAGCATTTTATAATGTGCTTTATACCTGGTGTGTCTGGGGACACATATTATAAAGATCTGTTGAAGAAAAGAGCATTTGAATTCACCCTGAAAATGTATTACTGAAATGGGTTAGTAATTTCTTCATGCAGTGCAATGTGTTTCACTTGTAGTTAACCCTTTTGTGGCACATGCCTGGGAAATTCCTGTGTGAAGTTTGAAGAAACATGGTACTAGAGGCTGGCTAGAATCACAGTGGTATGATTTTTTAAGCATTCTGAAAGCCCTCTTAGAGGAAAAGGAAGTTCCCAGGTGAAACCAAACTTTGTAGATTGATTTTTTTTGACCTGCCAAGCTTTTCCACTTTCATTTGCTGAAATTTTTCAGTAAGCATAGAAATCTTTTGCTTTCTGGAGTGAAGAATGTTTTACTTTTTTCTTCTTACATAACAAATGGAAGACGCTGCACACTGTTCAGCAAAAGATGCATGTTAGTCATGATAAACCAAGCACAGTGGGGACAAAACTGAAAAAAATATTACAAAGTCTCCTTTCAAACAGCAGTAAAATAATATGAAAGTGATATGGTTTGATTCACAAAAAGCTTAAAGTAACTCTCAAAAAATACTCTTACCTTATCTGTAATATTAACTTCCTTTCCTTGTTTTTAGTTTTATTATGTAAGATTTGAAGGAGACAAGAAAGATCAATGCTGAATTATATTGGGTAAAACTCCTTGAACACAGTCTGCCAAGTTATCTGCAAGCTTTCTCAAGCCACTTTGTGGGTAGGAGGAGGAAGAAGAGGAAAAGTAAGGCCAAAGGGGAGAAAACTTAACTACTCCTGATGAAGAGAGAAATGGAAATGAGGGAATGAAGTTTGAGAGTCTCATCCCTCTCCTTTCTGACATGGAAAGATAGGAAAGAAACATCCCTTCCTTCTACCCACGTACACAAACACTCATATTTGCCTTTTGAAGGCTGGGAGCAATGTGAGAATGAACCTTGAAAATAGGGTGATACAGCTCTGCCTTTGATTCACTTAGTGCTAATTTTTCCTCAATCTGTTTCCTTTAAAGTAGCTATTCAGTAGAAGAGCTGTAGTGAAGGAGATGATTCATCCCTCAGATGGCTAGCTGTTGGAAATGATAAAGAGGAGGAGGGAGAAGAAAGACAGAAAAGAGAAGTGACTTAGCCACTGACCAGACACTACAGGAGTGCCTGTGTCCCAGGTGGGATCTGCTCATTTAGTCACCATTTGACATATATTCAGAAAATCCTAAAAACTTTGCTATACTGATTTCTTCTCTCTCTTTCTTACCATCAAGAAAAAACAGTATTTAAATGAATAGCACTATAATGTGACTTTTAAAAAACCCAATAAAACCCCATCACTGTAGCGTTACACAAGTTTTTTATCTTTCAGGGTACTGATGCTGTTCCAAAAACTGAAGAACAAATACCATATAAGTAATCAGAGTAAAATCTGGGAGGTTTCTTTAAGGTTGCTTATTGCATATAATTGGATGCACTTATTTATATTCAGTTGCACATTATGCTAATTTACTTGCTGTGTATATGGATGTTTTGCTTAGCAGTGGAGAGAGTAAAATATTTTCAAGGTGAAGAAATGTCACTGTGAAACCAGAACCATTGATGGTGGTGTTGGCCTTAAGAGAGCTCATAAGTATTTTTTCCATCAAATGTTATTAAACTTTATATTCCCCTTCAGATGCATAACTTCTGACAACTTGGACTTCAGGAGGCACAGAGCCTTTTCAAGTTGAGGCTTCCCACTGCATTTCTATAGGTTTGTTAGCTTGGGTTTACCAATGGTGGTTTTAGATTTAATAATGCAAAACTAGTCTCACTTAGAGAGATTCTGTGCCAGAAAAATTAATAAATAATTAAGTGCCTTTTGGAATTAGCCTCTGTGCCTGCCTCCAATGAATGTAAAGAAAATTTTCTCCTCACTCATTGACTTTTTGATGTCAGGGTTTTACAAATGCTTTTTTCTTGGAAAGGTTCTTTAAACAAGGAGGACAAAACTGTCTCATTTATTGCTCTCTCTCTCTTACCAGGTGGGAACTAATTAAGTTGCAGTAAAGCTGGCAACTGGCTGATACCTGTATGCAGTAGAACTGATTTTAAGTCATGTTCTTCTTGAGAGATGGATTTGATTGAATTCAGTTACTCTCTTCCAGAATACTTGGGGTTTATTTGGGTTTTCCCCCAATTCATTTTCCTCAATTATAAATTAGAAAAATAGCATTCAGGCTCTTCCCTCCTCCATAAATCTGTACTAGCAATATTAAAACTCTCAAATGAATTTTTAATTTGAAGGTTTGATTGTGTCTTTAAGAACTGTGTATAGTGTTGATCTTTCATGTTTTAGTTTTTCTGTCATGTAAGGGGAGGAATGGAAATGGGCTGGTGTCTCAATTTGCATTGGGATCTTTTTGTGGACTTTTTAGCAATGCAGTTTGGCAATGAATGGTAGATGCTGACTGCCTGTTATCTTTTTCTTCAGTCTCCTGGCTGATTATTCTAGAAGATGTTAAGAATAGGACTGCACAGGGTCTGTTACAGGTCAACCAGGATGCTGGCTAGTCTATCCTGTCTTCCAGAAATAGCTATTTCATAAGAGGGTGTTATTTCTTATGTTCTTGTTCAGTGAAAGCCTGCATACTTTAATTTGTGTGCGTTATATATAATTCTTTGCTTTTGGGTTTATTTTACAATAAAAATTATTTTAGATAAGCCTGTGCTGATTTCAGATTACCTGATACTTTGTGGATTTACAGTTACACTGTTCCTGCTGCGGGATAAGCAGCTTCCATGAGAGGCATAAGATAGAATTTGGGTACAACATCTATTTTGGTTTATCCCATTCAAATCCACTCGTGTGTCTTACCACAAGTTGTACTAAAATCAGATTTCTCTAAGCTTCGGGATGAACTTCATCAGCCTTGGACGTAAACAAGGCTTTCCTATAGAAAGGAACAGTTTATAATTAAACTTGGCCATACAATCTCTTCCTCCAGGTTTGCTTTTACCTATGAGATCATTAAACATGGATTAAATTAGCAGATGTGAATCTATACATTAGCAAAAAGAAATGGGGAGGGGAGGGGGGGAGGAGGAAAGCTGTGTTTTCTTTTCAAAGCACAAATCTCATACAGTGAGCAAAATTTACAGGAGCATTGTCATATTGCAATTTCACGTTAATAGAAATGCAGCCATGGGTAGAGCCGTGGGCTGCTTTACATTAATGTTCTCTCTAAAGTTTAGATTTACTCAGCAAGTTTATCTTTTAAGTCTCTTTCAAGTTATATCTTCTCTTCTGCCAGTGTCATTTTAATTGTGGCTGGTTTTTTGTCTTCTTTGTAGAAGTCATTGTACTTCACTGCATGTTAAGAGGTCATGAGTAAGGTTTTCGTTTTTTCAAAAGGAGCTTTCAAACCTCAATCTGGTTTTAGACCTAAATCTGGACCCTTGGGGATTGTTAATTGATTTAGATCAGTGTTTCTCAAACTGGGGGGGAAAATGAAGTTCAAAAGGGATTGTGAAATGCTTAATTAGAGAAAAGAAAGTGACACATCACTTCTGCCATATGTGTAGACTAAGAATAGATATAGTTTCTGCAAGTACTGTCACTAGTAATAGCAGTATACTGAGACAATCCTGGCATCATGAGTCTAAATGTATGTAATATTAGTGAGCAGCACCATTGTTCAAGCAGTGATCAAGAAAGGGATACTTATGTCTCACTGTCTAACCATACTGTAAAGTGTTGCTCTCTGTGCTTCATTGTGGCTCCAAATTCTGACTTCCTCAAAATTGAGTGGTTTAGTTCTTAAGGGAATGAAGGAAGGGAGAGGCTCTTGCCTCCTTCCCACAAACCTGCAAATTTCTATGAAGTCTTACCCCGAAAGTGTAATGATACTGCAGTAGGTGGAACTTGTGATGATTTTCGGTATGAATATTGCTAAGATTTCCAGTGTTATTGCACATCCTGAGTTTATAGTAAAGGAAAATGTCAGTGCTTTTAGCAGTGACAAGATCTCAATTTCTTGAAGATAGAAGACTATGAAGCAGCTCACGGGGAGTGGAAAAAAAAAAGAAATCTAACACTGACTTGTAAAAACGTTCTCTGCCTGGATTTGCTAGCAGCAGCTCCTTTCTGTCAGATGGGAGAAGGAGCCAGTGCTCAAGGCTGACCACTGCAGCTGTATCTCAGCCATTCTGAAGGAGAATGTCAGTTGTTGCTGATGGAAGACTTGCCCAAAGATGGATGAATCAAAAGGTGACGGCCTTTTCAAAAATAATGGAAAACCACTTGTTGTTTTAAGCCAGTTTGTTAAAGGTAGGGTTTGCTTAAAATCCATGTTTAAGTGCCAAACAGGTGCTTTTGGAATTTTATTGCTCCTTGTTGTACCTGTCATATTTCAGCGTCACAAAATTGAATATGAAACTGCTCATAAAGCAGGTGCTAACTGGCACATAAACATAGTGAAAATATTATTAATAGAGCTGGCAAAGAAATCCTATCCATTATTTTTCTGTGATTTTTTTTTTCCATTTCCTTTGTTGGACTAATGAAAGGCCTCAATTTTTTACTTTTATTTATTTTGTAAAAGCTGTTCAGCAGCAAGAATAACCTTGGAAACAGTAATGCAGATGTTTGTACTGACACAATTGTATACACAGACAATGCTTTTTTAACATAATGAACCAATTGTTAAATACAACGGAGTTCAAAAAATATGATTCCTTTTCTTATAGGACTGAAGTATTGGAGTAGTCATCATTAGCGCCTCAGTTCTTCCATGTGGTGGCAGCCAGCCAGCATGGATAAAATGAGCAATATTATTGTCATGTTACATTTTATTAGTCTGGCTTGTTCGAAGTCGCATTCACTCTGGTTGGCTGGAGTCTTTCAAAGCTGCAAACTTGTGTCCTGTGGTGTGCGTGGCTGGGACCTGATCACTGAAAAATACATAAAAACTCTGTCTTATTGATTCTGTTTAATACAGAGGCAGCAGCAAGGCCTAGCAGATGGAAGAGATTATAGATGTGCAGAAGGTTTGGACGTTGTAAAAGAAAGGGAGGGGAAGAATAAATAGAAATGTTTTGTGAATTACAGTCTAATGGATGCTTATTTATGCTTTCTACTTGGTGCTATCTTCTAGCTTAAGAACCGTAAGTTCAATGCAGTAGACAGGGTTTTGCTGGTTGGTTGACTGATTGGTTTTTTGTTAAATAGAAGTGCAAATAGAGCCAGCATACACTTGAAGTATGCAGAACTAATATTCCAGTGATCCTTATCTCCAGCATAAACGATGTTCAGAAAATATTTTAAGAAAGAGATAAGGCACTTTTTTTACTCTCCTCTTGATTTTTGTGGGTTTGTGGGGTTTTTTTCTTTGCTTGGTTTGACGTTTGGTTTGACTTTTTCATGTCTGATTTTATTAGCTCCATAATTCTTGCCGGAACCTCCCTGTTGAAGCCTGAATTTTGCTGCCTGCAGCTGATGGCATTTTCAAGATGAAGGCTAAACATGACTTTAAGATTGTTGCATCCATAAAAGTTTTTAACTATCAGCATGAGTCCCATCTCTGAAGTTAAGCTAATTCTGTTCTTATTTAAGGGAAATGTGTAACAACAAGATTCATGGAATTATGGACTGATGACCATACCGATTGCAATACCAAAAATCCCAGAGTATAAATTTTTTTGCCTTCATGGAGAAACTTCTGGCCTTGTAGGTGGGGGGTTTAGGGTTTCTTCATTCAGTCTTCCAAGTCATGCTCTCCTAATAGATTGTGTGAAGAGCCACATCTTAAAAACTTGCTTTGTATTTAAAAGTGTGTTTTGGCTGTATTTTAAATAAATGTGGCAAAAATGTTGCATGCAAACATGCTGAAATCCACAACTGTGGGTCCCTAGGTGATTTTTAACTTTTCAGTACTCGACTGGGAATTTTTAGTGTTTCTACTTATACTTGAGAAAACAGGGAGTGTTATGGCTTGTTAGGACACTAGATATGGAGTAAGAAGTATCTGCAAAATTCTGTTTATGGTTTTTTTTTTTTTTCATTAAGGTTTTTTATTAACATTGTATTTTGCTGCTTTCTTGTTGTGCAGTCACTGTAACATCCTAAACATAAGATCTGTGGGTCAATGCTTAGATCGGGTGAAATGCAGACTTGGGAGTAAGGGTCCCTGGGGGGTGGGAAGGGAGTAGCTGAGGAAGTTGCAGCTGAGAGTGAAGGGGAGAGGACACAAATACCCAGGTTTCCCTAAGTCTTGTGCACTCTATGGAGTTTCTATTGCTAAATTTATACCATGGTCTCGCTACTGACATGTTAAAACTACCACCTTAAGAGCTGTGAACTGAGCTGATAAAAGCTCTCTCTCATCAGTGGCTGCACTTGTTGAGGGTTTTGCCTTTTGGCTCTGAGATGCGAATGTTTCCAGCCCTGGGTTGTGTTGCTGCACCAGCACAACTGTGTTGTGTCACTCTGGTCTTGGCTGAGTTTTATGGTCCCCTTTACTATAGCACTTTGGAATCCTTGTTCTTCAGGCATTCACTCTCTGCTGCTCTTCTGGGTTAGAGAAATCCTCTCTTTCACCTTTTACAGATGCCTGATAATAACTTAGCAAGTCCAGTCTCACCAATATTCCATTGTAGTCAATGGGGATTGTTGATTCCCAGAGTGGTTCAGAGCAGGCTGAGAAGGCTGAAGTCCAAAGCACTCTATCATCTCTCCCTTTCAGAAGATCTTGTCTCATACCACAGAAAACAAGTGTTGAAGTAGCAAGTCATGGATGCAGACATCCTGGCATCTGGTGTTTGACACCAATCCACTGTGGACCCTGGTGCATGACAGTTACAGATAAAGCTTCCACTGATTGTGAAAAGAAGTGTTTTCTTGTTTTCTAAGGGCCATTAAAGTGACTTTAGCACTGAAAGATTTATTAGGATCATGATAGCATTAATTTTAAGATAGAATGTTGTGTTTACTGACTTGAAGTTCTGTTTTTTGACAGACAAACAAGTCAGCAACAGAACTTTTTTCCTTAATGCTGTTTTACACTAAGAGATGTGCTGCATCTGCTATTGTTTTTTTCTGTGATAGGCTTGAAGACAGCAAAGCTAAGGGTTTTCTTGTTACTTCTGCAGTTAAAAGGTGTCAGACAGGGAGAGGAATATCCCAGTCATTGTTCAACAAAAAAAAACCCCAACAAACAGAACTTAACAAACCAACCTAGCTAAAAGGAAAAGCAATGGATATCTGTTAGTCATGTGGAAAGGAAAGATATTCAGATTTGGGCTAAAAGAAACCTGTCTAAAATTTCCTGGTATTGCTCAAAGTGTATCAGAACTGCACAGTAACAAAGGGTCACAGGTTTCCACCTGGATTTAGGCTTCTCTTTACAGTTCACACATGCACATACACACACACACGCATGCACACACACACACATACACACCCCTGCTGTTTGATTTGGAGGTGCTTTAAACCCAAATTGGAGTACTCCTGGTGGTTTGAACAGGACCTAGAGCTTGATCAACATTGATATATTGGATATTCATTATTTGCTTTTGCTCATCCCATGATTTCTCTGGAAGAAAACAGTGGTCTGGACTAACCCAATTACAGTCTTACGTGCCTGTGCCTAGTTCTTCCTGATGACTGGTTCCCTATGAGTTCTTCATAGGGCTAGGCATGAAAGGATGAAACTGGTGAGGAAATTGGAGTGGGAAATCTCAGTCTGTGTTCTGCAAGTTACTTTGGAAGTGCTACCAAATTTTGCGCAAGTAGCAAGGGTGGGTACTCAAGTTAAGGATCTGTGTGCATCCCAGCACACAAAACCTAGAGACATGACTGAGCTACATGCAGGTGACCTCAGAATTGGTGAACTGCATGGTGGATTTCATTAAGGCCACACCGGAATCTTGGACACCTCTGCTAACCAGTCAATGCAGATAAAGCTTTACCTGGTGTGTAAATTCACATTGTCTGTAGTGCTGCCTATGCTCTGTGTCATTGTCAGGATTCTCCTCTTGTGTGCAGACCGATAAGTAATGAGGCTATAATGCCCCAATGTCACTTAACTTCAGCTATCAATTTAATACCTATCCTAGGAAAATACTTTTATTCTAACCAATGTGTTCAGTGTAGATGTGATAAGTTAGCTGAAGGTATTACGTCCTGTAGGGAGCACCAAGTTTACTTCGATTTCTGTTACTTTGTACATTAAAGCAACAGCCTGCTTTTCATAGAGCTTGAGCTTTAAATGAGCATCTCAGCATGTGTAAAAGCTCACTTCATTTTTACAAGTCTAGGAGAAGACATATTAAAAAAAACCAAAAAGCACTATTACAAAATACTCATTTCTGTGAAGGAAAAACTTCAAAATAGTTTTTGACTGATTGTAACAAATTCTTTAAAGTACATTGACTAATAAGGTAAATTTGACTTTTTGGAACTGTAAATGCGGCAAAGGTAAGTAAATTTCCATAAATATAACTTTATTAAGATTAAGATAACAAATCAAACATTCAAATCTATGCTCTTTGACATTTAGCAGATATTTAGAGCCAGAGGCAAAAAAAGAGTGACTTTGAATGGCCTGCCAAATGGATTTATTCTGCAGAGAATGGAAATAGACTTTTACCTAATTTTTCATGGTTAAAAAATGAAAAAAATGTAATTGCTCGTTTTTCTTTGTTTTCTAGTAGTGCTGTGGTCCTATACATGCAGTAGACAGTCATGTCTTAACACTGGTACCCAAACATGTTTTTGTACATGTTTTTGTACATGTTTTTGTACATGTTTTGTACAAGTTCTAATTGATTTGTTGCAGGGAGTTATGTTTGTTTTGTCCAAGTTTTTAGTTTCAGATTTTGTCATGTAATAATGCAAATGTGGTATAGAATAGGCAAAGGGGGTAGGAGGTGAGTGGGATTGACAAAGGATGTAAAAAGTTGATGTTGTAGAGAATTAGAAGTTCCAAAATAATGATTTGAAAAGTAATTTAATCCAGCCTTCACAATATTTATATTATTGCTAGTTTAGGTTGTTAAATTGTCCTTTTGTTGTAGTTTCTAATGGGAAACTATTGGTCCTATGGGAAATAATGGGAAGAAAAAGCAGTTACTCTTTTTGTCTTCCATTATATTGAATCTGCTAGCTGGTTTCTGTTTACTTTGTAAAAGGAATTACTAACCAGATAAAATTTTGTCAAAATATGGAAATATCAGAACAGGACCTACAGTAGCATCCTGAGGGTTGAGCATGCAGCATGCAGAGCTATGCACTCCGCTTTGCAGGAGTTTGCCTACAGGCTGGCACATGTGTCCTGAAAGGTGAATGGAAGCTAGCCAGTTCCAGACAAAGGTGTGCTCCTCCCTCTGTCCCTCCCCCTGCCTCCCCCCATTATTTTTGTTTTGTTTTGTTTTTCTTAAAAGGTAGAGAAAAGAAAGCAGTTGGAAGCCAGCAATGGTCTCACAGGGTTGCTGCAGAAGCAGAAAAAGCCCTCAGAGAGGAGGACAGCAGGTCCAAGTAGCTGTACATAAGTGACAGAGTAATCCAGACTGGGGAACTGATCAGTCCAAAAAACCTGGGGGAAAAATCCACTTTTTCAATCTGGCGTGATCTGCCTGATCTGCTTCACAGCCTGGCTGCAGCTATGCAAACAACTGAGCCAGTGTGATAGAGAAGCTGCCATGGAGAAGGGACATATTCCTGCTGCAGAATGGAGCAGTTTCCCACTTCTGCTTTTTCTCATATGCTGGTGTTTGCTACTCGTTTAGGTACATAGCCAGGCAGATCAGGAAATCAGTCCTGGTGAAAACTATTTTTCCCCCACCCTTTTCCTGGGCCAGCTTTTAGTTTGATTAACTTCCTTGGTGTGGATAATCTTGGGTGGTCATATGAAAATAAAAATGGCAGTGAAAGAGGAAGGAAGTAAATCAAGGACTGAGACAATATGATAAGCAGGAACAGAATCCTTTCAGCAGGTGCTTTCCTTCATGTCTGATTAAAATGATCTAGTGTTATGTTTCTGCCTGTTTATAAACTGGCTTGGTTGACTGGACTGTTGAAATAATAAATCCTTCCCTGATTTTGACCTGGCCAAGGAGTCCTGTCTCTGGCTTTCTGTCTATGCAGTGGTGAAGCACAGAAAACAAATTCAAGAGAAAAAGAATTCTTCCTTCACATAAGATACCCTGATACTGAGTTAATTTTCCCACTAATCTGCAAAAATTAAAGGCAAAAAGCTTATTTTGACAACAATGCTGAATTGTGAGTGGGTTTATGGTGACTTTTGTGTATTTGTTTATTTTGTTTGCTTTTTAGTAATTCAGTGAACTGTCATTATTGGAAGTAACTAGAGAGGGGGATCATATTATGTTTAGGTGGTTTGAGAGGTTTTTGTGAAGCAATAGATACGTGTGACCATTGTGTGGTCACCCAGTACTGGGGGAAAAAGGCTTTGTAGTCACTTGGTGAAATCTGGCATGTTTCTTTCTGCCATGCCATTTTATCTATGGTTTGGGACATAAAAGTGCATTTTCTATTAGCCAGAAGTCTTCTAAAAACACTTGTGTTATAAATACCCTGTGTTTATAACAATGTTCAAAGCATTGCAACATCAACAGGCTAGACTCTTTTCTTCTTCTCTATTTTGGGACCAAAACAAGAGAGCTGTTTTGAGTCAGTCCAAATGCTCCTGTTCTCGCAGATGCAGAGAATAAAGCAGAACTGATAAATCTGGGATTTTAATACCTTCCAGGTAGTGTTTTATCAGAGGGGGACCTGCATGTGTGCACTTAAGTGAGAGGATTATTATCGTCATATGACCATGTCTGAAAGGAACAAAAGAAGGTTTAAAATTATTGAATGTCTTCTGGTTTCAGATGTCATTCCTGGAAAATGCTCGTGTTGATATCTAAATCTTTTTCTGTTGAGCAATGAGATACGGTTTTGATTTCTCAGTTAAAAAATTGAGTTTATGTCATATGGGCTAAGATTGGCACAAATAATGGATAATGTCATAATGCATATATCTAGAACTGCTATCTGTATACCTTTATGAGACCAAAACAGCAGAAAATTTTGGGATCCTTTCACGCTTAATGTTAAATAAAGAACGAAATGCTACTAGTTTTGTTCTTTGCATTTACTGGCTTTGGAATCATATTCTAAGAGCTCAGAGGTGTTCTAATTTGGTGATTTTGCTTTTTCCTTCTTTTTTTTCATTTACCAGAAAAAGCCACTGTCATCGATAATAAAAGAAGTTTGTGATGGGTAAGTTCTGTCATATAGTACATACTAGATACAGTGCTTTTTGAAGTATTAAACCAACTAGAAGATAATTTTTTTCCATAGAAAATCTGGATTTCCTGTATGACTAGTTGTTAGTTTCTTAAATCTTTTTGTGTTAGCTTCAAATTTTGAATTTGCAGTGCATTTTGGATCAATTGCTTGCAAGATGAGGCTCCTAACAAAGCAGCTCCATTGTATGGGTGGCTCTCATTTTGGCTGCTTCCTTCCTTTCTGCACAGAGGTGCATTTTGTCAACTCACTTTGGCTTGTGGTCCCTGCTGTTCATGGGTTAAGGGACTAAAGCACTGCCTCTGGCTCTGAATTTTGAGCACTGATTCCAGTGGGTGCTGTAAGCTGGTCCAGTTGATGTGACTGTTCATATGAAACTGAAATGTAAATTGCAAATTGTGCAGTATAGACTAATAATTGGCTAAGACAAATACCTTGATTTAAGTTTAATAGATTAATTTAAAAAGCTGTTTTAAGCAAGTGCTACTGTGTGGATGACACAAAACTCCCAGGAAAATATCCATGGGAAGCACTCTCCTGAGAAACAAAAAAAAATTCCTCTCACATGAGACAATTTTTGCCTGAAAACTTCGTATTACTTTAGAGTTTTATTGGTGTTTAAGTTAGCGCAGTGATTGGTTTTTTTTTAGAGTGTTAATTGAAATATAATTGGATATTGAGTTTAACTAGTGTTTTAATTGGTTCTTTTCTGAATCCCTCTGAAATCTATAAATACTTCTGTCCTACCTGTATCTAACGGACTTGTAGACTGAAATCCCTTCGGAGAATAAACTGTCTCTAGAATAATTCAGCTACAGGTCTCAGTCTTTTTCCTCGCTGGCAAGTAGCCAAAAGGCTACCTGAACCCCCCTTAGCTATCTGAGTTCTCGTAGCACCTTAAAAGCTAGCTTAACCCTAGCCCTCCAACGCTACACTACTGCACATGAAAAACTAGCTATATTCATCAAATTGCTGCTGAGCTAATAAGGTGATATTTTATGCCTAATGTAATATATCAACTTCTATATCCATTGTGTATTGTATAAGCTAGCATACATTTCTGGTACTGTACTTTTTTTTTTTTTTAAATACATTTTAGTGACTTAGTGATCTTGCTTACTGTAAAAAAAAAAGATCACTAGAATGTATTTATACTGAGGTTTTCCCTTTGTAGGTGTGCTTTTAACTTAAACTCTGGAACTCATCGTTGAAAGCTATGGAAAACTATGAGAAGTATGAGAAATACATGAGAATGACAGACGCTTGTTTGGTCATACTAAATTTATGTACAGGGTGCTTTTTGAATTATTAAGATTTCATTTTGTGATTAATTTATTTTCATATTTCTAAGGTGGTCTCTTGCAAATCATGACCAATTTGCACTGCAGCATGCTGATAGTTCTAATTTCTACATCACTGAGAAGGTGGGTAAATCGTTCAACGCAATTCTTACATAGCCTATACAAATAGTTGCCACAATCATTTAATTTAACATATATTAAAATACATTTTCTATAATGCAATGCCACTGAGAGGGTAGGTAGTGGGAGACTTGATTTAATGACTTTTAAACTGATTTCTTCTGTTAGGAAAAGCATATAAAAGTCTGAATGTGCAAAGTTCTTCATATCAATTGAGCTTGAGACTTAAGCACTGAGCCCTTCAACTTCGGAATTCTTGTGTGTTTAGTATTCTGCTAACAAGTGGTGTACAGGAAACAAGTATTTATAACATCAAGGGCTCTTTGAAGTCTGAACAGACCTTCAGTGCATGTCACTTTCCTTTTTGGCTGAGCAGGTAGAAATAAGTTTCAGTGACTGCAATATTTACTACTTGCTCCTGCCTGCTGTCTTGTCCTTACCTAGTTCTCTAAGTTCTGTTGGCTTACTTTTTCTTCTCCCCATATAGTGTGGCAATAGGTGATTCATCAAGTGATGCAATGATTTCAGCACAGAGTAATGAAAAGGCTATAGCTGTAATAAAAATCGAATGTCTAGTATAAATATATGGGATATGCTCATCTGAATGGGACCAAGTACAGTATTCATTCCTAGCATTACTGATAAAACTGCTGAAATTACAAAAGAAAGGTTATTTGGAAGTATGTATGTGTAATACTGCAGAGGTACAATTTCTAAGCAATGGCAGAAGGATACTGTTTAAAACCTGCTGCAATCCACAGACAAATTTCCTAATCTTGGTGGATTCTCAGCTAAAAAACCTGAGTTTAACTGCATAAATATAGATGCCTCTTGCTCACCTTGTTATCAGTTTAGTTTGGCTTGCTCTTAAGTGGAAGCTTGTCTGTTGCTGTGCGATGGGGTATGGAGCGGCGAAGGAACACAGCAACAAGGCAACTCTCTTACTTGGTGCAAGAAAGAGCAGTTTATTGAAGAAAGCCATGGCTTTAAATAAGATAGTTCGTGAAAAACAAAATACAGACAGTTCATTGGTCAGAGAGAGAGAGACCTCCTGTCCCTGGTTTTCCCATGGATCCAGCAGGTGTTTTATCTTTGTTATAATTCCTTTCTGTTTTTCCCAAATGCTATCACCCTGGGAAAAGGCTCAGGCCAGAGCTGAGAAACTGTCTCAGCCTGGGAAAGGGTTTCCCAGCATGAGAAAGAGAAAACGATCTCAGGGCCTGAGAAAGGCCTTGCAATTCTGCCTGGGCCTGCAGTGGTGTCCACATGTCCCCCTTTTAGTTTAAAAGAAAAAGGAAAAGCGAAATGTTTGTGATCCTCCACAGGGCCCTTGTGAAGGAGAACAAACATCACTCAGGAGATTTGTGGACACCCAAAGTGCCAGGGAAATCTTCAAGCCTGGTGCCTTTTCTCTGCAAAACTTAATTTTAATACCATAACAAAAACCCGCCACCATTCACCAGACTTATAATTTCTAATATATTTCAGAAAACCCATCTAATAATGTTCAATGACTTAAAACATTTCCAGGAGAAACAAATGAATGCTCATCCTCTGCTTGTAGAGGAACAGTCTGGCTGGTGATCAGCATGTTGGTCAGCATTCGAAGGCTGTGCCTCAAATGATTCACAATAACAGGATTATTGGAATCTTGTGGCACAGTAGAGTGATTGAAGGAGTACAAAGCTTTTCCCAATCAGCTGTCTGGTGCTTCACCAGCCACTCCCCTTTTCTGTTTATAAATAAATTGCTTTGACCAAATTCAAAGGTACCTGAGAAAACTGTTGGAATGCCATTGTAACTGCTTTCAACTCAATTATTTGAGCAGAACCTGTCTCATGGCCTTCCAGCATTTACCAACCAGACTCATCCTCCCAGGTAACTGGCCAATGATACCTGTCAGATGTAAATCCGGAGTGGTGATAAACACAGAGATATCAATGGAAGGTATACCTGATGAATAAAGCTTGCTGCAGTGTGTCAGATTAATTGGCAACCCTGTGGTAAGACTTTCCTTTGGTATCTCTGTCCTATCTCAGAACTGTTCACTGCAGGCACCATAAAAACACATTTTGGTCTGTCATCAGGACACAAGGGGATTGTGAAAAGGCAGTCCTTCAAATCAATGACCAAAATGATCACTGCATTCGAACCAATTGACGAAGGGCTTTCAACGTATATTCATTGTCCAAAAGACTTGTGGCGGTCCTGAAGATCCGAACCCACTGTCTTTGGGATCTTGTTGATCAGCCCTGAGAACAGGCAAATGAAAAAACACAAGTTGAGCAATACAAGTTCCTGTTGGGATAGTGACAAGGGGACATAACGTGGAAACCATAGCACAAATTTGACCTGTAAAATCAGCACCAATGACACCTGGGTGAAAAAAGATTCCCTGGAGAGTGGCATTAGATCTTCCCATGAGCAGTGTCCTCATCCTCTGACCCAAAGGCCAAAGGCATCCAGAGGAACCTTGTGCACTCCAACCGAGTCTAGAATGACTGTGTCTGCGGTGTGTACATCCACACCGGTGGAGTCCTGGGTGCTGGCTGCATGCTGGCTGGGGAAACCTGTGTCAGCACTGGGTTCTGAGGCACTACTTGTATCTGTGTGCTGCACCCCAGAGCACTTGTCTGACTGTTTCCCTGGCCAGCAACAGGCTCTTCTGATTTGCATAGTGACCTGGTTTTTTGCACTTAGCACACAAGAAAATAGGCATATCAGCCTTCTGCTGCTGTGGCTTCCTCTTATTTCTGCCTTTATTCTTCCCCTGTTTCTGTTGACCACCCCCTGACATCTTCTGATGGTGCCACATGGCAGCTGCTAAAGCAGAGATCACGTGATCTACAGTGCCCACCTTAGCACATGCCTGCACCATGTCAGTCAGTGAGGGAGGGGTCTCCCAGCAGAGCCTGTATAATTTTTGCACAATCCTCATTAGCATTGCCTCTGGCTAGCAGTTTACATAACAGCTGCCTTAGAGCATCATCCTCAACCTGCTTTTCCAAAGCTTCTGCTATTTTCTCAACAATTTCTGAGAATGGCTCTCTAGGGCCTTGAGTAATTTTGACATATTTTGGCTTTGGAGCTGCAGCCTCTATTGTTTTTAGAATTGCTGCAAATCCTATTTCTTGACATTGTTCAAGGATCAGAGGATCCCAGGTAGCCTGAAAACCAGGGCTAGCAAAGCAATGCTGACCCAGCAAGGCATTGCTCCCCACAGCATACCTAGGATCACCCTGGGGTCGCACCATATTTTCTGCAGCTGCCTTGTCAGCCATCTGCCTCCAAGTGTCCTGAAACACTCTAAGTTGAACAGGCTGAAACAGCACTTGGGCTATATGTCTGACATTGTAAGGTGTCAGCAAATTTGCATTCAACACTTCAATAATTTGCATAACTTGTGTAGAACCGGGCCCAAACTGTGTGACCTTGTCATACAAATCCCGAACAACATGCCAAGTTATAGGATCATGTCTGTCCGGCTGTCCTGTATTGGGAGCAGCCTTAAAGACAGGAAATGTTCGAGCTCCCCTGGTCCTCTGGGCATCCTCATCACAATCCTGTGGCAGGTTGTCCTCAGGGACAGGGCCAAGCTCAGCAGCATCCGCCTGGACACTCTCATCCACCCCCTTCACCTGAAGGACACCCCTCTTTGGCATCCCCATCCGTTCTAACAAATCCCAATGGCCTTGCTGCAATGCTCGCATTTTAACTGTTTCCAAAACACTGCGGCGATTTTTGAGTCTCGCTGTCATGGAGTCACTGCAGCGCCTGCTTTTCGAAGGAAAAGGGCCTGGAGACGGCGAGGGATGCGACGGTGTCCCTGGAGAACCAGAGGGGGATGCCAGCGTTCCTGGCTGGATGGGGCCTGACGCTGAGGGCTGTGCAGAAGGCGGGACTGACTCCACCCCTGCAGCCGGCCGTGCTTGTTGTCCCGCTCCTGCAGCCGGCGGTGCCTGCTGTCCCACCCCTGCGGGTGGACCTGCAGGCGGCATGGGACCCATCCCCGAGGCTGGGCCACCCACGACCCGCAGCTGCCCCAGCACGGGCGCTGCTGACAGGGGTTGCTCCGGTTGGGCGCCTGCGAAAGGCACGGCATAGAGGGCTGCCGTTTGTTTTGCCATGGTGTCAAGTATTTGCAGGACAATATCGATAGGAAAGGCTGGCACTGCCGCTGCCACTGGCACTGCCAGTGCCGCTGCCACTGGCGCTGGTGATGCCGATGGCGTTGGCACTGCCACTGCAGACGGTGGGGGCGCGGGGGGTGTGATGACATCAGCAGGTGGCTGTCCCGGCCCCGCCGCCCGGGGGATGGGGGCCGCAGGCTCCTGCGGGGCGAGTGGGGGAGGACTTTCCACGCCACCATTCGCACGGGTGGTCGGTCGCTCCAAATCTTTTGGAGAAGAAAAAACAGGCGTGTGGTCTTCGGGCACTGGGTGCTCCTCATCGGGAAGCTGTGGGCGGGGAGCCTCTGGGCTGGGCAGATTCTCGGAAGGGGTTACAAGGCAAGAGACTGCCCTTGCTTCCTGTGCATTCCTGGACTGGCAGACAAATCCCTTCTCTTTGTTAACAACTTCCCAAGTACTCTGTAGAGAGGGAATTAGAAGGTCGCCTCCAGGAAGGGCATCATATAGTTGGTCTCCCAGTTCTCCCCATGCTGAAGGAGCAAAAGCCACCTCCAAGCCGTCCATGGTTTCGTCCCACTTGGCTGATTGATTCACCATTGTTATGAAGTTTTTCGCCTAGCTGCTTAGCTGGCGGAGGGGGAACGAAAACAGTATCTTTCTTGGATAACGAGAAGACAGTCCGGCGCTGCCCGTGGGTCCCAGACAGCTCCCGGCTCCGCTGGCTCTGCTGTCCAGCTCCCGGCAGGCCGATGAGAGCGCACGGCTCCGCGCCACTCCGCTCCGCACAGCTCCTGCCGTGCTGCGCGGCTCCGGGCCGTGGGACTCTGGCCCGCCCCGCGCTGCACGGCTCCGGGCCGCGGCTCTGCACCGCGCGGCTCTGGGCTGTTCCGTGCTGCTCCGCTGAAAGACGATCTCGGTGGACACCTCCAAATGTTGCTGCGCGATGGGGTATGGAGCGGCGAAGTAACACAGCAACAAGGCACTCTCTTACTTGGTGCAAGAAAGAGCAGTTTATTGAAGAAAGCCATGGCTTTAAATAAGATAGTTCGTGAAAAACAAAATACAGACAGTTCATTGGTTGGGGAGAGAGACACCTCCTGTCCCTGGTTTTCCCATGGATCCAGCAGGTATTTTATCTTTGTTATAATTCCTTTCTGTTTTTCCCAAATGCTATCACCCTGGGAAAAGGCTCAGGCCAGAGCTGAGAAACTGTCTCAGCCTGGGAAAGGGTTTCCCAGCATGAGAAAGAGAAAACGATCTCAGGGCCTGAGAAAGGCCTTGCAATTCTGCCTGGGCCTGCAGTGGTGTCCACACATGTCTTGGTTCTGTTTTGTGTTTTACAGTTCTTTAGGATTTGATAATATGACTGAGACATGAACTAAGTTTTCTCTTCCTGTAATTCATTCCCACGCCCAAGAAATAGAGGAAACTTAGGCAAAGTTAAGCATTTGGAAAGACTAAATTTATCAAGCCAGCAAGAACAGTTGCTCGTAAGATAGTGCTGTGTTGTTTTTTTTTTTCCTAGGCTCTTTTGTTTTATTTTTGTTTGTTCATTTAGCTTGTGTTTTAATGGACCAGTTTCAGTTTCTCATTTAACTGCTTGCCACCCGGGACAGCCTCCTCAATATGTCCCTTTTTTTTTTTTTTTTTTTTTTAATTTTTTTTAATCTTCCCTTTTTTGTGTTTATTTTGGTTTTTTTTTCCTTCCTTTCTTTTCAAGTTTCAATTGACAGACACTTCAAAGGCCACTAAAAGGAAACCTGTTGAAGTAATCACTGACTTCTGTGGTCTGCCTCCACCAAATTAAATAGTGATATTGTTCTGCTAATTGCCTCCAATGGCGACACAATGTTTACCAATAAAACAGACACAATTGAATTTGCCTGTTGGCATTTAAACTCTGTGTAGTGAGTATTTCCAAAAAGCATTGAGTGAATACTTCAGCTTTTTCAAGGTCTTTGTCCTAATGCAATTGGAGGGATATTTCAGGCTTTCTCTCCACCTTTGGTGGATAGAATTCTGCAGCTTTGGAGAAGGAAAATGTTTTCAGTTCCACATAAAAGAGAGTCTGATGGTTTTTGGCTGCTTTTAACTTGCAATAAGGATGGAAAATTGTGGTCTTCTAGGACATTTTGCATTCTACTGCAGAGAGGACTTTGAGTTTGTTTGTTCCCTACTGGAAATATGCAGAGTGTCTGACTCTGAGTCACATAAATAAGAGAGAAGAGCTCTAAATGTCACTAGAATTACTCAGATGTCTGTGACTTTCATTAGATCTTGTTTACTGTTTAAAGCTGATCGTTGGATAGTAGCTGTGAAGAGAGGCTTATATAGGCCATCACCCCTTCCACATGCTTTCCCTCATTTGTGTTCAGTAGGAGGTTGTTGCTGTCTGAATTAAAACATGAAAATCACCAGGTATCAGGAAAAACACATGCACTTCACGGAAGCTACAACAGTTAATTGTTAAAATCCATGTAGCTTTAATCTGACTCTGTGAGCAGAGCTCTTTTTGTGACAGCGACAGCTTCTCACAAGAAATATTTTTCACAGCTCTTAAAAGTGAATTGTATGTCGGTATGCATGCAGATAACATTATCTATAGGTCATGTTTCTGCAGAGATTGCCTTCCAGGTAGAGATGCCTCTTCAAAATATCACTATGTTTAAAGTTACCAGAAAGAAAAACAATTCTTGTATACAGTAGCAAGAAGCTTTGAAGTGAAAATGTCCCAAATGTTAAATGGCTTACAATTGTAGTTTTTGGTGGCAAGCAGCCTATCTGTGTTTTGGCTGTCATGTACAGAACTCTTTTATCTTTTGTAGCTGGACCTATATTTCCCAATTATACCATGCATAAATAAAAACTACACTCATGCAGTTCTGTCTCTTAATTTACTTCTGTTTTGGCTGTATTATTTGGAAAAATGCCTCTACAGAAGTAACCATAATTCCTTCAGGCAGTAAGCAAGGTCTTTCAACAAATTTTGATTCAGCCAGGGTTCCTACTAGAGATAGGGCTTATCACAGCTGATCCAGTTTTGGCTGCTGCATCTGGGGTCATGGTATCTGTGCCCCTAAACCTGCAGTGGAAATTATTAATTATGTCTTTAAGCCTTTTTTTCTAGAAGTGAGAGAAATAAAAGAAGAGGGTACGTGGACAAGAAAACCAAGTGCACATAGTGCCTGAGCTGAAATCTGTCTCGTGTTCCGATCTCAAAAGTGTTTGATTTTTAATTATCTTGATTTGTGTGCGTTTTTTTTAAAGGCTTTGCTTATCATGAAGGAGCATTTCTCCAACAGGTCAAATGTCTAAAAGCCTGACTTCTGAGTCAGGATCTTATCATGCTAGATACTGCAAGATAAGAATAAAAAAATGACCTTTGCTTCAGTCTATCTAGCTGTACCTGAATTAGATGCTTGTGTATATCAGGAGCAATGACTCAGGAACACTATAGCCTGAGGGAGCTCAGGTTTAGGAAAGAAAATGCTATATGAAGAGTAGAGAATGGCTGTATAATTTTGTGTGCTGTGTGTGTTCCCTGGCTGAAAACCACAGCTCAGATAACTGTTAGCTCTGTTCCTCTGCTGGTAGTACAAGCAATGCAGGGACAGACATTTGAGTGGCTGATGCTGCACCTTGGAGAGTATGGCTGGTCCCTCATCGCTGCTCATCACCCTCGGCCTTGTAGACCATGGCTACCTCTAGATCCATTTGTAGATCTTGTGTTTGCCTGGGGAAGGATGGTGTTCAAGCTGGTTTCACTGCTGGAGACAGAATTAGGTCACCCTTAACCCTCCATCTGAGCAACTCTCAGAAATGAAGGGTTAGCTGCTAGGGCTGAGGGGTTTGTGAGCCAGCACTGAGTACACAGTGGTGACAATGGTGACTTTTTTTGTTGTCTTTTAAATACAAGGACATTTAATTCATCTGTATATCCAATGCAACCCATTTTTATTATCACGATTTTATTGTGTTTATTTTTTTACATCTAATGCATCAGATGTCTTCTGGGTTTTTTTTTGGTTTTTTTTTTTTCCTTTCTTTCCTATCTCTCACATTTCCCTTTTATTCTTATTGCTTGAAGTGGAGGGGAGCAGACATCGAGTCTACTCCATCAGTTTTGGGAGACTTTTAATTCTGTTTTGCAAGAAGAGCTGCCCCACCTTCCTTTTGTTGTAATTATTCAACTCTGTGCTGTGTTTGAAGGTGGGACATCTTTTTAATCCCCATCTTCCCAATGCTGGAAACCTGCGTGAAGTGCCTGGTGCTTGTTCTTTTTCAAAGGTTTTGCTTGTGACTTTTTTTTTTTGCTGAACACAACCTGTAATTGTATATTCATGTGAAATTCCACCACGCCTTTACAGGTTCCCTACGTGAGATTGTATGCAAATAATAGCACAAGAAATGAGCCGTTTGTATGGTTGGGACTTTTTTGAGTTTTTATGTTTTTCATATTTGTCTGCTTTCACTGATTAGTTGAATTTCATTGAGTTGTAAGAGAACATTCTTAATAATCAAGGTTTCCGATTCATTGAAAACCTGGTGCTTCTTAAGCAGCTGAGAATGAAAAGTAGCATGAAGAACGGGAACTGGAGAAATTATTAATATTAAGAGATTAATATTAAGAATATTAAGAGAGTTGCTAATTTTCCATTTTGCATCACTCCTCATAATACATTTATTAATAGTGCTATATAAATGGTAGATTGTAGATCGACCTGTATCAAACCATGCCTGGTTTTCCCTTTTCTCTGCCACTTATAAGACATGGTATTTCCTGCCACAATTTCTTACTCTTTTTCTTACTGAAATTTCCGCAAATTTCTTACTATTTTGAGGCATCTGCACAACCCTGCAGAAATTCCCTAAAGTAATGACAGCACATGGCATCAGAGTGGCCATGCTCCTACCTGCTTGATGGATGCTGGTAATACTGCCCTGTAGACTTCAGTAAAATCTTAGAGAACACTAGTATATTTTTGAAGTGAACAGAAGTAAAACCTGAGTATCCATATACTAAATCACTTTCAGTCCTCCTTCATTCAGGCTGATTTCAAGAACAGTGGCAAGTTATGCTCCTTTTAGTTCTCTTAGGACCCTTTTTGTAGAACTTTTGGTCTATACTAAGGAAATAATTATGTCCTATCCACCTGTTATACTTTCTGGCCTCAGCACAAACTCCTTAATTCTTCTGCTTCCTTCCTATCAAAATGTTTGTTATGATGATCTTCTGTTTAGATCCTTACTCCCATATCAAGGCTGATGAGATGGATCAAGCGGGGTGGTTTGTTTTTTTTTAAATCTGTATAGATATTTTCCTGAATTAAGTTTGTAAGTTTGCCTCACAATTAATCACTAGAGAGGAAAGGCTCTGAAAAAGTTTAGCTTTTGGTTAGAGTAATTGAAGTTTGTTATGGCATACCAGGGGCACAGTTCAACTGTTTGGGTTCAGCTGATGGCAAACAGTTCTGTGTAAGATTAGGCCAACAGAAAAATACTCTGTAATTCATGTTTATATTTAAAGAACAACCTATTTGGATGTTTTCCAAAATTTTCCAAAGTGCAGTGAACAGAGATAACAAGTCGGCACTGAAAGAGGATGGTTATGATTTCTTCTCTCCTCCCCCAGAAGATCCTGCCACTCCTTTTTTTTTGGGGGGGGGAGGGGACAATTTTTGAAGGTGGTGCCGAGGAGGGAATCATTTTGTGCCACTTTAATTAATTAAATTTGCTTAGTAAAAAGGCTGCTTGATCAGATGATGTAGCGACAAGGCAGTCCAGGAATAGCCTGTAGACAAGAAAGAAGTAAAGGAAAGGCAGGAAGAAGAATGGAACTTTTTTTAACAGCTGTAAGCTCTCCCGCAATTGTTTCTGGAACTGGCTTAAGCTGACGTAGAACAAAATTTTGTCAAGCTCCAACTGTAGTCAAAAACGGAAAAGGGATATTTTACCTACGGTCCTTCTGTGGGTGAGAGGAAAGGCACAGGAAGGTTGTAGGAGTGGCATACCCTTGCAGAGAAGCACAAACACCTGCAGGCTTTCCCTTAAACAGGTCCTGGTGTTGAAGTTCCAAATGTAGTGCTTGCAAAATGAGCTGGCCCACTTTTCTGCTTATACTATACTGCTTATTCCGGTCTTCTACTGTGTAAACCAGGAAAACCCCAAAATGATAAAATTTTCATCTGGTTTAGTTCCCTTGTTGAATGATACAACTGTTTGTGCCACATATAACAGTAGTTGGAAGGAGCGAGATGTTGAAAAGCAAGACTCTATGGTAGCAAACAGTGCCACTGTATCTTGATTTGGCAAAAGTGACCTACACTGTGAGCCACTGTGAGTCACAGTCTTGGCTTCAGTATTTAGCTATTTTCTAAGCATCTGCTTAAGGAGATGTTCCTGTGCTGACCCTCAGTGGTGTTATGAGTTAATATGGTGGATAACCTGTGCTGAAGAGCTGACTTCAATTCAATAATCCTTACTTGGGTTTGGCGGGTTTTGTTTTGTTTTGTTTTGTTTTTATATCCATATCAGCCCTCTTCTGATTTCTCCACATAATCTTACTAATAATAGTATGAGCAAAGCTAAGTCAGTCATTTCCTGGTGTTTATTTTTCAGGATGCAGATCTTCTGTTGAAACATATCAGAGGACGATAGGGCTGCTTACCATTGGCCCATCTCTTCTGTGTTGCTGGTATTACTGTGCAGTGTGTCTGTGTGGTTGCTTGAACTGGGGAACTGATCCAGGTTAAAAATAACTTGTGTGTAGCTTCTTTTGGTGTGCCAGAAGGATATCTACCTAAAGTGCAATACCACTGCTGCTGTGCAGAACAAGTGGTGCCTGGTAATGCTGCCCTGGTAGATCACTCCAGTTGCAGACAGTAAATCATGCAAAGTTTAGTCTTTTTCTTAGGATATGGTTTAAGTGGCAGTCAAGTTGGTATTTCTGTGGGTTGCTGGAGAAATAGGTAGTTAGGCATTCTTCTTCTACTCTGTTTCTTCCTTCTCTTTGCTTCATTAATATCCTAGTGACTGCTGCAGGATGGTGAGGTTGTTCAAGTCACAGATCTGACAAAAGAAAACTCTGGATTACTTTTTATTTTCCACTTTTTCATGAATGAAGGGGAGAGGAAGTGCTAACTTTTTAAGGTCAGGTAGTTGACTGTGCTGCTGTGGGGTGGTAGATCCGATGTAGGGGAAATGTTGGGGGCCCATGCACTGGAGGCATATGTGCAGAATTGTGCCTCTTTTAGGTTGTAGAATTGCACTGGCTAATGTACAGCCTGAAACTACACCACTGGTCTAACTTGGTTTATTTACCAGCTTCTGTAGTCCTTGAATAGAGACAGATAAACAGCATGCAGAAAACATCCTCTTTTTAGAAACTTCAGACAAAATACTTACTGTTTTAAGGAAAATGTAATAATTGAATTATAACATGAAAAACCAGACGACATTGTCCCTTCTTTTTAACAGAAATTTTATCACAAGATTAATTGTATGAGTATTTCTTCTAAAACAATACAGTTCTGTCATGCCAAGTAGTACAGTGTTGGTAATTATCTGTATCACTTAGCTTACATCTTATTAAATATTTTGGTGACTAAAAATAAACTTAAAAAATTCCTACCAAGTCAGCCAGATGAAATCTCATCTCATAGTCTGTTTCAAGCTCTAGTGGTAACAAATGCTGTTCAGGGTAGTGATCTGATGATGGCTTTCAGTCTCTTTATGCTTGCTCAGTTTTCCCATTTGTTGTACTACATGTGTTGGAGGCTACACCTACACTTGGTCTATTTAATATTCTGCATAAAGGCTATGCTACTTTTTCATCTCTTCTTGACCTTCTGATACGGCCTGCTTTCACAACCTCTGACAGCAAGTTTGAAGAGTTTACTGCCTTCTGAATGAAGATGTGTATTCTCTATCTGCTTTAAACTGATTCCCTGCTGATTTCATCAAGCGCCCCCAAGTTCTCATACTGCAGGGTTTCATAGAAACAGTTCTGCATTCTGGTTGTCCACTATATTCCTTCCTGTGTGCTTTGTCCCTCCAAACTGAAGAGATCCCACCTTCTGAGACAAACTGCCATTTGACACTTCCTTTCTGTGCATTTTGTCAGAAATGACTGTGCCCTTCTTAAGATGTGAAGATCAAAACTGCACTCAGTGCTCGATATGTGGGTACATGAAGTTCTTGTGTTGTGGCAAAGTGACACCCTCTGTCTTTTTCCTAATGTCACCTCTGATGACACACAGTGTTCACTGGAACCTGTAGCACACTGAATCCGTGCTTTAAGAGAGATCTGCCAGCAAGAACTTTGCTTCTCTTTCCTGAGGTGTTAATTTAGTAATGAACTCTGTAACTCTAATATTTTGTGTCATTTTGTCCTTACGACTTGCACAAACTTGTCCTTGTGGAAATGTAATGGGGTCATAAACTTAAAGTGTATTTCACAGCTCTAATTTTCTGTTGATGTGTCGTTTTGGAGGAAGGTGGAATAGCAGTATGGAAGTAGGGATGAATCTATTACTGAAGGTAATAAACATAAGATGAATTTTAGATCTCTTGGCTGTTATTGTTTAGGGTGATTAGAGAAGTCTGAAGAAAGCTCTTTGGTCAAGGTTAAAGAACAGGCTGAGTGAGCTATAACCACAGGAACCAATGCTTCTAGGTCTTCCTCAAATATATTAAGAAAACATTCAATTCCAACCAGTTAGAGTGAGCTGATGTCATGGTTTGACTTGGATTTGCCAATTCTAATATATTTAATTTCTTTTAGAGATAGGATTTAGGAGCAAAAGCAAGGCAGGCTTAAAACTTAAAAGGGTATAAGAAGAAATCTATTAATAACACACACAAAAAAAAATGAAATTCAGAATAAGATTTCCAGATTATTCCTCCTCCCCCTTGCTTCATCTTCCACATTTCTTAACAGCAACATACAGAGAACACTTCAGTCAGCTAACTACTTAAATAATCATTTCACTTCATTCTGGAGAGAAAAGTTCATTTTTTGAATTTAGGCTTAGGGGGTGTCTTCACTTTCACACGCTACATCCGCCTGGAGAAAAACTGCAAATCGTGAACTTCCTCCCATCTTCACAATCTTTCCATAGCTGTGTTATGGGTTATGCTCCACACTTGGGTTATTACTTTTAAAGGTAAGCTGCTGAAAGACAAAATTCTCTTCATCTCTTTTTCTATTAAATGTCTCTGTCCATATTTCCAGTCCCAAAACAGAGAGCCCCATTCCCTCATGGCGAAAGATCCTTTTCTCAAGCACTTTAACCTCCCCAAGTATTTTTCACAGTTTAAAGGAATTTCAGTGTAGTCGCAGTCCCCTCATAGCCCACAAAAAAAAAGTTTTCAGCTACTTATCAGTGGCATCTCTTCAATCTCTTCCCATCTGGAAAACTTAGCTTTCATTTCGCTGACTTCAGTAGACTCCTTGCTTTATTCTTCTCATTCAGGAGAGTTCAGGAGATCTGTAGTCTCATCCAGGCATTGAAAGGGTTACAATTGCATCCAGAAAGTGAAGGAGCTGGACCAGGCCATGATGGAAAAAACATGGCCGCAAGGGCTGCATGCAAGAGGCCGGACTAAACTCCAAAACTCAGTTGCAATTCCAGCAGTCCGCTGGGGGCTTTCTCTCCCTCTCCTGGCTTGTTTCAAAAAACAACGGCAGAAGCCCGGCTGAGTCGTGGCCACACAAGGAGGGACCAGGACCTCAGCAAAGGCCTCCCCACACCAGGCCACCAGGGCTCCTCAGCCGAGAACAGGGGCAATGGAGGGGGCTCCGGTGGCTCCCCACCCTGCACCCAGCCAAGCCGCATGGGGACGAGGGCCAGGGCTGGGGCCGAGCCGGGGTCAGGGTCAGGGCCGGGGCCCTGCAAGCTGGGGTTGGGGCCGGGGCCAGGGCCAGGGCCAGGGCCCCGCTGGTTGCTACCTGCCTTGTGGCCGGAAGACGAAAGAGAGCGGGTTAACTTTACCAATGTGATTTATGAAAGCGAAATAACTTTTTAATTGGTTACTTGGGCTGTCAACTACTAAATCAGCCCTCTGATTGGTCCCTGCAGCTCACAGAGGAAGCTCTACAGGGAAAACAGCCCTCCTCTCTTTCTGGACTGGGTGCTGCTCCTCCCAGACCTCTCTCAGGCAACTTATCTCCATGAGAAACCAGCACAGCTGAATCTTGAGGCATTTTGCTGGGTATAACAGATCATTAAAATGATAAGACAAATATGTGGCAAAATAACTTATTTTACCTGATAAATTTTACAGTGTTACTGCAGCAAAGCTCTGAATAAACAACTTCACTATTTTGATGGGGTTTTTTTTAAAGTGAATTTGCTTACCTTCATCCCTCTGCATGGTTTGGTGGACTCTTAATGCTTGAGGCCTGCTTTCTAGATGGAAGTCTCCTTCATGTGTTTTGGACAAAGTTGTCTATGGCACAGAAAAGCAGAGCTTTGAGACTAAGCAGAATCTGGTGGCAGATAGTAATAGAAATGTAGAATTGGTTAGGTTGGAAAAGACCTTCTAAGATAATCAAGTCCACCACTAAACTGTCCCTAAGTGCCACATCTTTTAAATGCTTTCAGGGATAGTGACTCAACCACTTCCCTGGGCAGCCTGTTCCAGTGCTTGGCAACCCTTTCTGGGAAGAATTTTTTTCCTACCATCCAATCTAAAACACCCCTGGTGCAACCTGAGGCCATTTCCTCTTATCTTACTGATTGTTACTTAAAAGAGACTGACCTCTACCTTGCTGAGTTTGGGGACCACCACCGGTGACCAGCTGCTAGATATAACAAGCTGGATGTAACTCCACTAATCATTACCCTTTGGGATTGGCAATCAAGTCAGTTTTTTACCCAGCAAGCAGTGCACCTGTTCAAGCCATGAGCAGCCAGTTTCACCAGGAGAATGCTGTGGGAGGCAGTGTCAAATGCCTTACTAAAGTCCAAGTGAACAACATTCACAGCCTCATCCACTGAGCAGGTCATTTTTGAATAGGAGACCAGATTTGGACAAGCAGGACTTGCCTGTCCTAAGCCCCTTCTGGCTGGGCCTGATCATCTGGTTGACATCATAATGGTGTGCCTCATTATGTCAGTCAAGGTAGTCTGTTCTATAACTTTCCCTGGCACTGAGGTCAGACTGACAGGCCTGTAGTTCCCCAGATTAAGTTCTAGTTGAGCTTTGGCCCTTCTAATTTTCTCCCTGCATAACCTCACAGCACCCCCAGCAGCTCTCCTGAGTGTGCTGCCCCTTCTTTCAAAGGTCATAATCTCCTTTTTCCTTAGTTCCAGCCAAAGGTTTGTGCTCAGCCAGGCTGGTGTTTCCCACTGCTTGTCTTGCATTGGCCTCCTTCTGTGCTTTTAAGATTTCCTTCATGCAGGATGTCCAGCCTTCCTGGACTCGTTTGACTCTCAAGACTCCTCCCAAAGGATTCTATCAACCAGGCTCCTAAACAGGCACAAATCTCCCCTCTAGAATTCCAGAATAGCAGTCCTGCTGAACCCCCTTCTTACTTCTCTGAGAATGGAAAACTCTCTGTCATATAGGGCTACCCCACTGCCTCTTCTTCCTTGCTTCTTCTGACTTCTGAAGCATTTATAGTCATTTACGTTCACATTGCTCCAGCTGGTGAAGTTAGAAGACAGAGGGTCCTAAAATCTAAATGAAAGATGAACTTTCCAGGTATCCTCTGCTTCCTGCTGTGTGATGTTCTTTGTGTATCTTCATGAAAGTACTTAGTCTGATTGAAATCTCACCTTGGAAATATTACCTACTCCATTAGAAAAAATCATCTTGTGATATATTATATCTTGCTAGATAAAATATTGCAGAGGGGTGTTGCTGCGCGAGGGGTTACGGAGCGGCGAAAAGAAAACAGCAACAAGGCAACTCTCTTACTTGATGCAAGAAAGAGCAGTTTATTGAAGGAAGCCATGGCTTTAAATAAGATAGTTCGTGAAAAACAAAATACAGACAGCTCATTGGTCAGAGAGAGAGACACCTCTTGTCCCTGGTTTTCCCACGGGTTCAGCAGGTGTTTATCTTTGTTATAATTCCTCTCTGTTTTTCCCAAATGCTATCACCCTGGGAAAAGGCACAGGCCAGAGCTAAGAAACTGTCTCAGCCTGGGAAAGGGTTTCCCAGCATGAGAGAGAGAAAACGAGCTCAGAGACTGAAGGAAGGCCTTGCCATTTCTGCCTGGGCCTTCAGTGGTGTCCACATGTCCCCCTTTTAGTTTAAAAGAAAAAGGAAAAGAGAAATGTTTGTAATCCTCCACAGGGCCCTTGCGAAGGAGAACAAACATCACTCAGGAGATTTGTGGACACCCAAAGTGCCAGGGTGTTCAATGACTTAAAACATTTCCAGGAGAAACAAATGAATGCTCATCCTCTGCTTGTAGAGGAACAGTCTGGCTGGTGATCGGCATGTTGGTCAGCCTTCGAAGGCTGTGCCTCAAATGATTCACAATAACAGGATTATTGGAATCTTGTGGCACAGTAGAATGATTGAAGGAGTACAAAGCTTTTCCCAATCGGCTGTGTGGTACTTCACCAGCCACTCCCCTTTTCTGTTTATAAAAAATTGCTTTGACCAAATTCAAAGGTACCTGAGAAAACTGTTGGAATGCCATTGTGACTGCTTTCAACTCAATTATTTGAGCAGAACCTGTCTCATGGCCTTCCAGCATTTACCAACCAGACTCATCCTCCCAGGTAACTGGCCAATGATACCTGTCAGATGTAAATCCGGAGTGGTGATAGACACAGAGATATCAATGGAAGGTATACCTGATGAATAAAGCTTGCTGCAGGCTGCTGCAGTGTGTCAGACTAATTGGCAACCCTAATTAGCAAGACTTCCCCTTGGTATCTCTGTCCCATCTCAGAACTGTTCACTGCAGGCACCATAAAAACACATTTTGGTCTGTACAGGACACAAGGGGATTGTGAAAAAGCAATCCTTCAAATCAATGACCAAAATGATCACTGCATTCAAACCAATTGATGAAGGGCTTTCAACTTGTATTCATTGTCCAAAAGACTTGTGGTGGTCCTGTAGATCCGAACCCACTGTCTTTGGGATCTTGTTGATCAGCCCTGAGAACAGACAAATGAAAAAACACAAGTCGGGCAATACAACTTCCTGTCGGGATAATGACAAGGGGACATAACGTGGAAACCATAGCACAAATTTGACCTGTAAAATCAACACCAATGACATCTGGGTGAACACAGATTCCCTGGAGAGTGGCATTAGATCTTCCCTTGAGCAGTGCCCTCATCCTCTGACCCAAAGGCATCCAGAGGAACCTTGTGCACCCCAACCGAGTCTAGAATGACTGTGTCTGCGGTGTGTACATCCACACCGGTGGAGTCCTGGGTGCTGGCTGCATGCTGGCTGGGGAAACCTGTGTCAGCACTGGGTTCTGAGGCACGGCTTCTATCTGTGTGCTGCACCCCAGAACACTTGTCTGACTGTTTTCCTGGCCAGCAACAGGCTCTTCTGATTTGCATTGGTTTGCATAGTGACCTGGTTTTTTGCACTTAGCACACAAGAAGGTAGGCATATCAGTCTTCTGCTGCTGTGGCTTCCTCTTATTTCTGCCTTTATTCTTCCCCTGTTTCTGTTGACCACCCCCTGACATCTTCTGATGGTGCCACATGGCAGCTACTAAAGTAGAGATCGTATGATCTACAGTGCCCACCTTAGCACATGCCTGCACCATGTCAGTCAGTGAGGGGTGTCCCGGCAGAGCCTGTATAATTTTTGCACAATCCTCATTAGCATTGTCTCTGGCTAGCAGTTTACATAACAGCTGCCTTAGAGCATCATCCTCAACCTGCTTTTCCAAAGCTTCTGCTATTTTCTCAACAAATTCTGAGAATGGCTCTCTAGGGCCTTGAGTAATTTTGACATATTTTGGCTTTGGAGCTGCAGCCTCTATTGTTTTTAGAATTGCTGCAAATCCTATTTCTTGACATTGTTCAAGGATCAGAGGATCCCAGGTAGCCTGAAAATCAGGGCTAGCAAAGCAATGCTGACCCAGCAAGGCATCGCTTCCCACAGCACACCTAGGATCACCCTGGGGTCGCACCATATTTTCTACAGTTGCTTTGTCAGCCATCTGCCTCCATGTGTCCTGAAACACTCTAAGTTGAACAGGCTGAAACAGCACTTGGGCTATATGTCTGACATCATAAGGTGTCAGCAAACTTGCATTCAACACTCTAATAATTTGCATAACTTGTGTAGAACCGGGCCCAAACTGTGTGACCTTGTCATACAAATCCTGAACAATATGCCAAGTTATAGGATCATGTTTGTCTGGCTGTCCTGTATTGGGAGCAGCCTTAGAGACAGGAAAGGTTTGAGCTGCCCTGGTCCCCTGGATATCTTTCTCACAATCCTGTGGCAGGTTGTCCTCAGGGACCAAGCCAAGCTCAGCAGCATCTACCTGGACACTCTTATCCACCCCCTTCACCCGAAGGACACTCCTCTTGGCATCTCCATCCCTTCTAACAAATCCCAATGGCCCTGCTGCAATGCTCACATTTTAACTGTTTCCAAAACACTGCGGCGATTTTTGAGTCTCGCTGTCATGGAGTCACTGCAGTGCCTACTTTTCAAAGGAAAAGGGCCTGGAGACGGCGAGGGATGCGGCGGTGTCCCTGGAGAACCGGAGGGGGCTGGGTGGGTGGGGCCTGACGCTGAGGGCTGTGCAAAAAGCAGTGCCGGCTCCACCCCTGCAGCCGGCGGTGCCTGCTGTCCCGATCCTGCGGGTGGACTTGCAGGCAGCGTGGGACCCACCCCCGAGGCTGGGCCACCCACGACCCGCGTCTGCCCCGGCACAGGCGCCGCTGACGGGGGTTGCTCTGCTTGGGTGCCTGCGAACGGTGCCAGCACGGCATAGAGGGCTGCTGTTTGTTTTGCCATGGTGTCAAGTATTTGCAGGACGATGTCGATAGGAAAGGCTGGCACTGCCACTGCAGGCAGTGGGGGGGCGGGGGGTGCGATCACATCAGCGGGTGGCTGTCCCGGCCCCGCCGCCCAGGGGATGGGGGCCGCGGGCTCCTGCGGGGCGAGTGGGGGAGGACCTTCCGCGCCACCATTCGCAGGGGAAATCGGTCGCTCCAAGTCTTTTGGAGAAGAAAAAACAGGCGTGTGGTCTTTGGGGACTAGGTGCTCCTCATTGGGAAGTTGTGGGCGGGGAGCCTCTGCGCTGGGAGCCTCCGGGCTGGGCAGATTCTCGAAAGGGGTTACAAAGCGAGAGACTGCCCTTGCTTCCTGTGCATTCCCGGAATCGCAGACAAATCCCTTCTCTTTGTTAACAACTTCCCAAGTACTTTGTAGAGAGGGAATTAAAAGGTCGCCTCCAGGAAGGGCATCACATAGTTGGCCTCCCAGTTCTCCCCATGCTAAAGGAGCAAAAGCCACCTCCAAGCCATCCTCAGTTTCGTCCCGCTTGGCTGATTGATTCACCATTGTTGTGAAGTTTCTCGCCTAGCTGTTAAGCTGGCGGAGGGGGAACGAAAACACAGAGTACCTTTCTCGGATGAACGAGAAGACAGTCCGGCGCTGCCCGTGGGTCCCCGACAGCTCCCGGCTCCGAGGAGAGCGCACGGCTCCGCGCCGCTCCGCTCTCGGCCGCTCCGCGCGGCTCCTGCCGCGCTGCTCCGCTCCGGGCCGCGGCTCCGGGCTGCTGCTCACCGCGGGACCCCGCGCTGTTCCACTGAAAGACGATCTCAGTGGACACCTCCAAATGTTGCTGCGCGAGGGGTTACGGAGCGGCGAAAAGAAAACAGCAACAAGGCAACTCTCTTACTTGATGCAAGAAAGAGCAGTTTATTGAAGGAAGCCATGGCTTTAAATAAGATAGTTCGTGAAAAACAAAATACAGACAGCTCATTGGTCAGAGAGAGAGACACCTCTTGTCCCTGGTTTTCCCATGGGTTCAGCAGGTGTTTATCTTTGTTATAATTCCTCTCTGTTTTTCCCAAATGCTATCACCCTGGGAAAAGGCACAGGCCAGAGCTAAGAAACTGTCTCAGCCTGGGAAAGGGTTTCCCAGCATGAGAGAGAGAAAACGAGCTCAGAGACTGAAGGAAGGCCTTGCCATTTCTGCCTGGACCTGCAGTGGTGTCCACAGAGGGGGCTTATTTGTGTCCTTGATATAACTGCTGTCGTTGCCCTACATAGCATTTATAACATGTGGGTTTCTTTGTGTGGGAGGATGACGTCCAGGACAAACTCAGGAGCTCTGTATAAGCTAGTTATAATGTTGCAGTTTATTGTGAGGGCGTGGGTATAGAAAGTCCTGCTAAGAGCTGCCAGCTGCAGCCCAGAGCAGGATGGAAAAGGTGAGTAAGCTAGTGAGAGAGAAGAGAAAAGTAGGAGAGAGGAGTAAGAAATCAAGAGAGAGAGGGTAAGGGGTAAGGGGGTAAGAGGTAAGAGGTAGGAGGTAAGAGGGAGAAGAGAAAGAAGAGTAAGAAGAGAGCGATTTCCCATTTACAATACAATAAATCTTCTTCTATGTTGCATATTCTAATTTCCAGTAACCAATCTAACACAAGATACAAATTCTATAGCATTTACATGCAACCTATAAGAATCATTGCATTACCATAATGTGTTACACTTTAAACTCTAAAAACTGCTCTTTGGACCTTTAGCAGGGTCATCTTTGACCTTTGGACTTGCTCTCCAGCAAGTCCAATTGTTCAATCAAGAGGGGATTACCTTCAGCTGGCCATCCCATTGTCTTATAGTTAATTAGTAACTGAGGTTTGGTATCTCAAAGACGGCCTTCATTTCAATCTCGCTTGTGGTTTCTATATTCTCAGAATCTAAGCATTCATATTTGTAAAATTTTTCTGATTCATCCTTCCCAACAATAAGAGATCTATTTTCCTGGTATGGAGTTTTTTAGAGACATTTTGTGCAGTACCATTTCACTAGCTCCTTCACTGCTCAGGATTAAGCTTTTCTAATACAGATCAATACCATGAACAGTATCTACCAGCTTCATGTACACTCGAGAAACAGGTCGGGAATATCTTGGAAGAGGAGTTTTTTGTTTGGTTTTGCCCTGTTCTTGTCTTTTTTTTTTTTTGTTTTATTTGTCTACTACTGGTGGGAGTTCTGTTCTGTATAGCAGTGATGCCTATAAGTATGACTGCCAAAGCTGGACTTCTGTAATAATGTTCTGTTATCCTGGAAAAGAAATCCAAAGGATGCTATCCTTAATAGTAAGAGGATTAACTGTGTGGGAATGTTGCAATTAAATTAGCTGCCATGCTGACTACAGCATCATGCAGTTAATGTAGGAAAGCCTCTTGATTTAATTGTACTCTTACACGCTGTTTCCTGGAATGTGATTAAGCTAATATTTAGAATGGATAAACAAAATTGTATTTTTGAAATTGGGGAACTACTAACCTTTTTCAAATTTTGGCTAGCTTGCTGTCTAGAGACTTTATGTTTTGAATACTTTCAGAGATAAGGTGTCGGCAGTTTTCCTTAAGCTTTTTTTTAAAGTTTGATGAGCTCTCTTTCTGTTTTGATACAATGACTGAATTTACAGTATAGGGCAGATGGACACACCTTGCTCTGAGCCAGAGGTGATGAAAGGTCCATAGGCTTGTTGTGGGTTCTGACAAGCGTTACACCTTTCAATCTGAAAGCTTTGGTGTTTTAGATTCATTTTCATGATTAAACAGAAAGACTCCAAAGAAAATATCCAGTGGTGCTTTTAATTACTCTGTGTGTTCCTCTGTTTCTTCTGTTCCTCCTCAAGTCTCTGGAGATCACTATGTTCATGCTATGCCCAGTACCTCGTTTGCTGTGGACTAAGAATGTTTGCAGACATGCTTATTGTGGCCCACATGAAGTGACTTGTCACAAGCCAACCACAAACCACAAACTCATTTATGCATCTGATTTGGTAGTTCACGTTAATTGTAGCAGGAAACATGAGAAACTTTAAGCCTAAATTTTTGCTGCTTAAAAAAAGCGCCTTTGTGTGTGCTCTTATTTATGTTTAAGAATAGTCTGCTGCTAAGCTCCAATATTTTTATAAAGATGTCAGTAAACTTTAACTTCTGCATATGAATAGTATAGTTCATGTTGTTTAAATCTTGTTGATTTCCTGGTTTTCATATTGTTGCCTTCTGGGATTTGCTGCCTTCCAAGTAAAGCTGATGGAACTTAGTGTATGTGTACATACAAATGCTCTGGCCTAATGCAGCTGAGGTCCAGTAGCTTAGTCTCAGCTGCTGATGGAGGTAGATTTAGCCTATGCTAATTGTCTGTCCCAAAGCAATTACTTTTATTCAGCTCCACAAATCCAGGATATGGTAACAGTTTAGCAAACACAACTGTTTGTGAAACGACTTGTTTCAGCACTGATTGAGATTAAACCACACAAATGCATTATGGCCACTTCACACAGATTCCTTAGACATGATGAAATGTAGCTGTGTCTGGTGCTGTTCCACTACAAGTGGAGAAAATATGACACTTTGTTAGTGCTGTGGGAAGTCACCCAGTATTTAGCTGCTCAACCCTGCTCTTTGCCCCTCTTTTGAGTATTGCCTGGCTGGCCTCCCTGAGGCTGTTCTGACAGGAGGAGACTGCTGAGGGCTGAGAAGAGTCACTGCATATTTGGGCAAAGATGCTGTAAGAAAGCTTCTCTCTTGTACTCCCTGTGTTATCTGGCACTTCATTTATTTCAGTTAGAGTGAAGAAGTCTTTGTGGGTGGAGAGTGATCTTTGCAGTAGCTAAAACCAATCCCACAGATGACTTTGATACGAAGGATGAGACAATGTACTGAAGTTTTATTTTGGGACTACTTGACCTGGTTTCAGGCAAGATTTATCTGGTTTTTTCGCATTTTGGATTTGAGATGTATCAGAATGGGAACAAGGATGAAATAAATTTGGGAAAAACTGCCAGAGGAGAAATACACCTTCATATTTTTTCTTGGATGAACACCAGTCTGCAGAAAGCCTGCAACGTGGTCTTCAGTACAAAATTAGCTCTTCTCTCTCAAACTGTTAGGGATGCCTCCAATTCCTCTGACAGATTAGGATGTCAGCTCATGAACGAGCTACTGAACCATGACTGGCATTATGACTGTACATTGTGCTGCACACAGCCAGTAGCTGTCAGTATGTTCATTGCTGTAGGTTCCTTATTCACTTACCCTGTGGTGAATAGGAGGTAGTTGTTGAGAGAGGGGCAACTCCCTTATACATATACCCCAGGGAGAGACAGAGCACATGGGCTTTGACCACAAAGGTTGTAATGATGCTGTAAGGGTGTGCATAGCTTACACCATGGCTATGTGAGCTTAACCAAAAGAAAACGTTTAATGCTCCTTCTTTCTCACAGGTGGGCAAGGAGAAGGACTTATGGCATGTTTGAACTTCACTCTGCTAACCGTGATGCTTTTTTTACTTTGAGAGAGAATGCAAAGTTGTGGTGACAGAGCTCAGTGGGTAGGTTCCAGTGGTTTAAGTCAGCCTGTTCTTGTTGTAGAAAATAAAGAGCCAGTAGGATGAATTCTGAATCCTGCAGATTCTTAATGACAGGTTTTGGCAAACTTACTAACTCCTCAAGTATGTACAATACCAGAGCCAGACACCATGGACAGCATATTTTAAAAAAATATTTAGAAGTTGCCAGTAGAAGCTAAACTTTGAAAAACATGAATTCATTCTTGAAAGAGTTCAGGTTGTTTAAGTGTCATGTGAATTCCACCTATTTGTTGAAGCTAATGTTATATGCCTCAGTGAGGAAAATAGATGCCAGCTTATATCTGAAAGGGGGAAGCTTTTGATGCACAGGGGAAAGCACTGTTGCAGGTTTAGCATGACATTCTGCTCAATGCATGTTTTATCTTTTTATATGAGTGGGTCTTAAGTAAAACCTTTGGATTTTTATCTTTCAGAATCGTAATGAAATAAAAAATGGAGCCATCCTTCGATTAACAACATCTCCGGTGAGTCAGTGTTCTTTTCTTCTCTTCCTTCAAAGTTAATATTTGATTAGTAAATCATTGTGAACTCATGTGTACTTTTAAGCTTGATCCACAATGTATCCCACAATCCTCCAGCAGCAAAGGTTATGCAGGAGTAATATCTCTTGAGTGACATTTGGTGATACTGTTGGCAGATTTGGGTGGGTTTTTTGTGTCTCACTTCCGCAGATTCCACATACAGGATATCCCTGCTTCCCTGCTGACATTGCAGCCTTGCTCAAGTTGCTCTTTTTCTGCTTCAGAACTAAAAACCAGGAATCCAGGAGGAAGGTCAGAGATTTGAATCATGGAGAGCTCTTCTGGGTGGCTTAAGTCAGAGCTTTCCTGATCTCTGGGTTTGTCTTAAGTGAGTGGCAACTGTAATGTTGAGATTTTGCTGGAGTTTCTTTGTCATTGGCTTTTTCCCCCTGCACCATCTCTTTGCCAGCTCCTGAAAAGCACGGCAGAATTGCTGGTTGCCCTGTAGTGGCTTGTTTTCCTGCTGAGTTGAGCAGTACTGCTGCCACCATGCTGAAAGCCACTATTAGTCCTGGAAGATGTATGTCTAAGGCAGTAGCAATCCCATTTCCTTGATGACAAATCTAGTTAGTGTGCCATTAAAATGGTTTACCTCTTCATGATGGTGTTCTAGCCTCTGCAGATTTGAAGCACTCTTATGGCCAAACTCCAGCAACCAGTAGCTTCTCAGCAGAAAGCACTTCTCAGCAGCCAACTGAGCAAAGACAAGAGGTTTCCATTACTCTTCATCATATTTTCAATGTTCGTTATATTCAAAGCTTTATGGACATAAAACTGAACAAACAAACAATCCCCCTCCCCCACCCCCCCAAAAAAAAAAGAAGAAATTAAAATTAAAAAAAAAAACCAGCAGTTTAAGACCGTTGCTCTGTGAGGGTCTGTGGGATTCCAGAGCCTCTGGGCATATATCACCAAAAGAGCCTTGTGCATGGGGAAAAACACTTCTGGTGGAGTAAACCCCATTTGATGGAAATTCCTCAGAAACAGATACCTCAGCAACAGCGCCTCTAACCTCTGAGACTTCTTAATAACAAATATCCACTCCAGTACTGCCCACACTTGGGATCTCTTGAAATCAAAACAATCTGTGATTCATCAAGAACCAGCATAGTCCAAATGCACTTTGTCATGTTTTGGTATAACCACAACATGGAATAACCCCACTGATTCAATTCTCCCATCTCAAAATCCATAAACAGTTACACTGTGCAACCACATGAAGAGAGGCTGTTCTCTGACTATGTGTGGAGATGGCTTGCTGTCTTTATGATGACTTGTGCAATTGGAAATGGGACCTACAAACACAAAATACAAATCTTGGATGTACAACACTTTCTGCTACCTGGTCAGGAGGATGGGGCACAAGATGGTAATTGCACAGAACTACCATCTGCTTGTTCTGTTTCTTTGGGGATTTGCCTTAGGGTCAGTTAATCAAGACAGCAGTCCTTAGAATATTGAGATATTGCCTGTTACCTAACAAATTATGGCCTGCTCTGGCACTGGCCTGCAGTTATGAGTGACTCAGCCATCCTTTTTTTAAGATAGAAGGCTGATCTACTCTCTATTGTCCAGTAGTGATATTTATACCTGAACTTATTTATACCTGTGCTTATTTTAATATTTCCTGGTGTTTTAAAATTTTGTGTTAACTTTTCCCAGAATCAGAGAGGTATCTTGGAAGGAAGAATGGATTGGTTTTTGTCAGATTAGCAAATATTTGTATTCTTTAAATAGGTAAAAATTGAAGTTCTGCGTGTCCTCGCCCTACAATAATCTCTTTGCTTTTTAAGGTACTGTCAAAGTGGTCATCATAGCAGTACCTAAAATAGATAGAGCAAAGACCTCCAAGCTGTGGCTCTTAAACTGGTGACCCACACAATGGTTGTTTACTCTGAAAAGCTAACAATCTGTTTTCATATTTCCTCTGAAATTCTTTACGAGAACATCAGTAGTTGGAAGAGATAATGTGAAAAACAGGCTGCATGATGCACTCCTACAAAATGGGAAAGATGCTGTTAGTGCTGGGTGAGAAATGTTTTTCTGATCATATGAAAATACCAAGATTCTCAACTCCCCCCACCCCCTCTGCTTTTTCTATCCCACAACAGGATAAAGATGAAACTATCTTTCCTCTTC
The DNA here is from genome assembly GCA_030060385.1 of Muscicapa striata striata. Classification (NCBI taxonomy): domain Eukaryota; kingdom Metazoa; phylum Chordata; class Aves; order Passeriformes; family Muscicapidae; genus Muscicapa; species Muscicapa striata. Next base: position 152,762 of record JAREIS010000453.1, on the reverse strand, counting down.
CCCAAAAAACCAACATCATACTAAAAAATGCTTTATGAAAAGGTAGAGGATTTGGGAAAGGAGAGAAAGATTGAAAGAAATTAAGAGAAGCCACAAATGGATTATGCAGTTTCTGGGATGTGTCCCTGTAGTTTCAGAGAGGTCTGAGCTGCCTACTTCCTGGCTGTTGTGGGGGGAAAAAAATTGTCCTGTCCTTTTGAAGAAACGGTTTTCCTTGAAGAGTTGCGAGGAGTTGTGTTAACTGGTTCTGAAGACTGCATGAACTTAAAATGCTTTTCTAGCCCTTAACTTTTATGCAGCTTATGACTGTGACAGCCAGTAGTCTGGCTGTACCCTTTAGGGTTGCATTGCCCGAGTCATAGAAAATTGAGTGAGAAGGACGAGATGCAATCTTTTTGAGTTTTGTTGTCATTTGCCTCAAATTATTTGTTACTTGTGTACCCAGAGTAGTACTATTAAAGATTAAAAAGAAAGAGTAAAGAAAGGTAGTTTTATCTAGAAATAGTAAGCCAGCATTTTTGGGCTGGCTTTTTAAAAATGAGGATTTGAAATCTAACTCCATGAATATAAATATGAAATACTTTCTCTTTTTAAATTTTGAATTTAGATTATTTTGTGTGCCTATACAGGGATCTTTATCTGAAAACCATTGTTAATACTGCAAGGGCAGAACTGCTAAATCCATTATAAATGCTTGCAATGAGGTATTTACAATGTGCTTATTTTAAGTTTCTTTGAGTTAAAAGTTTGCAAACACCAGTTGTTAGGCCTGGTGAGAATTTGAACAGTTTTTTTTATTTCTGTAGGTCTGTTTGCTAAGTTTGTGAGATTCTCTGAAAGACTGTTTTTTTCTACACAATGCTATTTTTTTTTCTCTATAAATCGCTTACCACACAGACACTGTTTCCTAGGTAACTTGAGTGCAGATTGAATTTCTCCCATATTATCTTTGCACTATATAATCTTTCTTACTTATTTTAACCTCTCCTATCATCTTTCTTACCAACTCTTGGGCTATTGTGTGTTTTTGCAGTTTTCTGTGACCTGTTTTCCCCCTTTGTCCATTAGCATTTCTGAAGTGATGCACAAAAAGTTTCTTATGCAACATTTCTTTGTATTTGAACATATGTGACAATTGAAAAGCTGTATTACTACTGTCTCTTTTGTGATATTCCAGTGCATGGTAGGTAGGTGTATAAATGAGCTGTAATAGCTCCCAAGTGTGAAGCTGATCCACAAGGGCTTTTGTGTCCTGCAATGCAGCAAGCAAAGTCCAGCCTTTTAGTCTGTGAAGCTGCAGGATTCCTTCAATCAGATCCTGCAAATCCTTTTTCATTTTCTTTTTAAAATGACTAATAATTTTTAAAATATGCTAAAATACTGGGAAATTTAGATTGAAGGAACTAGTGTTGTTTTTTAATTTCATGGTTTTCAAACAGAACTGATTATTGGAGCACTTACCGTTTATTAAAAGCAGACTCTTGGGCACTTACAAAAAATGCCTTGCTTATGAGGCATTTACCTTGAACCCTGGGTAAAGGGGGGTTTTCTGATGTGATATTTGTGGGACCTGAACATTTGCTTTTTGTCATGTTTTGATCTATAGGTCAGAGATCAGTTGAGTTCTCAAACCTGTAACTTGTTTGTAGGCAGATGTATTAATATTTATACAATGAGTAATCATGTAAATAAAAGTGTTCAATAATAGTCATCATAGTATTTTCTCTGTTTCTACAGATATGAGGAACATGCTTTTTTTATTTATACGGGATCTAAACAGACAAGGAAATATAAAATTTTTTAACCTATTTCTGCTATACATCTGAATCCTCTAAGTAAAATTTTGAGGATTTGGTTTATAATTTTTGATCTACAATTACTTGAACATATATTTGAAATTCTGTAAATGCATAACATTTCGCAGTTCAACCAAAAATTGTGATTATATTTATTGTGTAATGGTGAATTAATTGCTAAATGAATCTAATACCAGAAACACTGACCATGGGGGTCAATTAGTCACTTTTATATTTATCTGATTATAGTAGATTTGAGAAGTGGAGTTGGGGTTTGTCTTTTTATAGAGAAAGGTTTAATCTGATGTTTTCAGGTTTCAAAAGGCACATTTTGAATGTTAAGTGAAAGCGATTGTTTCAAATGCATATAGAAGAAAAAAATGCTTATAAAGTGTTGAGAATGGATAGTGATTACATAAACTTATTTTAAGGCATATTAATGAAATAATTTTGGCTATGCATCTGTAATGCTTTTGTCATTGGTTTAGTGCAACACTCTAGAGATAACCATTTCCCTGTTTCTGCCTCATTCATTGCCTGTAATGATTCCACAGCACCTCTCTGTGTATCACATCTGTACAGGGCTTTAGATGCAGAAACTGTGCTTCAGTATTCATGCAAAAAATGTTAACCAGTAATGTATCTATTGATTAAAACAGATTCTTGTTGCTTTCTTGACATCAGATGCTAGTCAACCTTGGTGGGTTTGCTGAAGGTGTATGTGCACAATGATGATTACATAATGTATCCACTCCCCCATTTCTCCCTGACATATATGCAGTTATAGGTGATATAGCAATAACATTCCAGGAAAAGGCATCACTTTAAGCCACCATGGTATTTCAACACTGAATGGTTTAAATTAAACCACAGAAATGCACCTATTTGGTAATGAAAAAGCTCTATTTGGTAGTTACTGATGGTCTGTATCTCTTTTTCTACCAAAACATTGACTAATGCGACTAAATCTATGGAGTAGATCACAATACTCCTATTTTATTTGCTTTTTGTAAAGGTTAAAGGAGACAACTGATTACATAATGAAAAACCAGCAATTTAAATCAAGGGTCCAACTTTCTTCCATAGCACACTTGTGTTTAATAGTGGTTGCATTTGGATCTGTGTCCTTCCTCTTTTCCTTGCTTGCCGTATTTTGTATTCTGTACAGAAGCCCTGTGTATGTTACTAAATTGCTTTCAAAGTTTGCATAAAGTATTCAATGGCAAAGAAATGATAATTTAATCAGTAGAATCCCTTGTTAGGATGATCTTGGGATTCTTAACCTCCAAATGGCTATTTGAGTCTCTGAGAAAGGCACATCCTGGATTTAGGTCATTAGTTTTCTCCTTAAGCTGACAATCTCATCAAGCTGCTCCTTTTAAGCACTGCTACTCCCTAAGGGCAGCCTTTCTGGATGTCCTTGGAGCAAGTAATTTAAGACTACACATGTGTTTTATGCCACTTGACAGCTTTTTGAAAAGCTGGGACTTCAACAGCACGTCTTACAAGCTTCTCCTCTTCATTCTTTCCTCTCTAAAGAGGAGAGCAGTTAATTCTGCCTTTCATTTACTTAAGCAGCCATATTTCTGTTAATTCCCTCTAATGATTCTCAGTTGTGAAAGTTTATATATTTATATTTACTCCAACCTGAATGATATTTCAGTAAGAATGCAGACATGGCAGCCAGCTCTGCTAGTGCTTTAATGAGCTGTGCTTTCTGTCTATCCACTGATGGCTTGCAAAATAGCCATTAAAATTAAAATAGCTCCCTGGTAAGCACTTGGAGCATATTTCATCCGGGTTTCATTTTTTAATGCAGTTATAAGTGAGCCGTACATTACATAAGCATGTATGAGTGCTATGGCAACAAGAATTAGAAGGCTTGTGAGAACTGCATGATGTTAACCTAAGCAGTATTTTCACAGGTCAGGCATTTGGAATGACAGCAGACAATATTACTTTTTGTCCATGTTTACAGTGAGACAAGTGCCAGCACACTTGCTGAGACAAAAATATATGCTTACCCCTTTAATCAAGATCTGCTCTGCTTTTTGTCTGTTCTTTTCTCATCTGAGAGTAGAAGGAGCAAAGTTTATTGGATGCAGTGTCTTGTAAAACTTGTTTAATGTAAGAAAACTGCAGCTTTGTGTAAACTTTGCTGGTAGAACATTGGCATAATCAGATAAAGCCTATGATGCTAGTAAGCCCTCTTTTATGTGGTTAAAACATGGCTGAAACACTTTTATAGTATGGAATTTTGTGCTCTATAGGGGATTCCAAGCTCTCTCTGATCTAAGATAATATTTTGGTTTTAGTCTGGTGAATTTCAAAGCTCTCACTGACTGCAGAGGAAAGAGGATTAATATATCTCAGTTGATAGGTTGGTCCTGCACATATTGGTGTTGTGCAGTGTAGGTGAGCTGCTAATGTACATCTGTGTTCTGGTGTTCTTCAGTTTGGTGAGAGGGAGGGTTAGCTCTTTTCATGCTTGGTGTGAATACATGTGTTATGGAAGTTTGGCTGGCCAATAGCAGCAGTTCACCAGCCCCAGGTGTTTCTGCTGGGGCAGGATCTCTCCTCAAGAGGAAGGATGAACCTGATCATAAAGTGTTATTTACACAGCACAGTGTGTTGTGAAGGTGTTTGGAGGAGTATGTTCTCCTGGCTCTGCTCACGTTTTCCTTGCTTCCTGTTGTAATACACAGGCAATTACAGTCTCCATCTATGTGGCCACAGCTCTGCTGCCCAAGGTTTGCCCACTCAGACTTATTGGTAAAGCAGCTCAGGAGAGCTCCTTGGTCACTCTGAACCAGTTGTTTGTTCATCTTTCCTATATTTTCCATTTTCACTGAATCCAGGAGTTTTTAGAGGACTGGGTTCCTGTGGAAAGCTGGAAGAACTTTGAGTTCAGTAGGACTTCCTTTAGTAGGCAGATAGTGGGGGTGGTAGCTTTCAAGAACTATGGCAGGTTGGAGAAGGCCATGTGCACAGATTTAATAGCTTTAAGGTTAAATCTGAGCAATCATTTCCAAAGTTAGGGGAATGCAGCTGCCATGGCAGTATTGAAGTTTTTCCAGAGTTTTTCTTTCCTGAAGGTGGGCAGGAATTCAGACATTTCATGTATTCAGCAAAACGGTAATGTTTTGAGGATATTTTGCTTCTCTGAGTCTTCCTGGGTTGCTGCGGTGGGGAGTCTAGAGTCAGAAATGGCTCCATGAAGAATGTAAGTTGGTAAGTGTCACGGTGTGACTGGGGTTTGCCAATTTTAAAAAATTTAATTTTCTCTTGGGGATCGAATTTAGGAGTAAAGACAAAGCAGGCTTAAAACTTAAAAGGGTATAAGAAGAAATTTATTAATAACACAAAACAATTCAGAATGAGATTTCCAGATTATTCCCTCCTCCCCCTTTCCTCATACCAGCAACATACAGAAAAACACTTCAGTCAGTTATCTACTTAAATAATCTCACTCTAGAGAGAAAAGTCCCTTCTTTTAGTTTAAGCTTAGAGGGTGTCTCACTCTCATAACTTGCATCTGCCCGGAAACTACAAATTATGATTTTTCTTCCTCCCATTCTTACAGTCCTTCCAGAGCTGTATCATGGGCTGCTGAAACACATGGGGTGTCATTTTAAAGGCAGGCTGCTGAGAACACAAAAGTCTCTTTATCTCATTCTTCACCAAATATCTCTGTCCAATATTCCAGTCCCAGAGACAGAGAGCTTCATCTCCCAAGGCAAAAAGGTCTTCATCTCAAGGACTTAACCTCCCCAAGTATATTCCACAGTTTAAAGGAATTTAAGTAAAGTCACAATCCCCTAAAGCCCACAAAAAAAAAAAAAGGTTTTAAGCTACTTATCAGTGGCGACTTTTCCATCTCTCCTTCTATGATGAACTTGGTCTTCATTCCGCTGACTTCTGTAATTCTTGCTTTATTCTTTTCGTTCTGGGAAGCTCAGGAGATCTAGACTCTCATCCAGGCACTAACAGTTAAACTTGTATCCAGAAGGTAAGGAGCCAGGCTGAAGCCATGCTGGGAAAAACGCGGCTACCAGGGGGACCACGTGGAGATGGCTGGGTCTCCCTCTGCTGTGTGCCCAGCTGGGGCCTGTATCCAGACAGTGAAGAAGCCACGTGGCCATCTGGGGGCCTCTTCTCTTCAGTAGAAAGCCAGGCCGAGCCGAGCCCTGCCGCGCGGGGCCGAGGGGCCGAGCCGAGCCTGCCGGGGCCATGCAGGGCCAGGGGCTGAGACGAGCTGGCCATGCTGGGCTCCCCCCAGGTCTGGGCCAGGCTGGGTCCCCCCAGGGCCACCCCGGGACCGGGGCCTGCCGGGCCGGGTCCACCCCGGGGCCTTCCCGGGGCCGGGCCCTCCCCCCCTGCCAGGGCTCGGGCCGGGCCCCATGCCAGCGCCGAAGCCCCAGATCTGCTCACCTCCACGACCGGGAGGCAAAAGACCACACCAACCCTTTTTCCCTGTGGTTTGTGAAAGCAAAACAGCATTCTAATTGGTTTCCTGGGCTGTCAATCACCAACTCAGGTTTCTGACTGGTCCCTGCAGCCTCAGGGGAGGCTCCCAGAGAGGGCACTGTTCTCTTTGTTTCAAGCCATGTGCTTTTCAAGAGGCTCTCTTGGGGGCTGGGCTCCCATCCCCCTCCCTGCTTCACGTGGCCCCAGCACAGTAAGGTAGGAGTTGGCTGTTGAATTTCTGGTTCAGGTAATAATAGCAGTGCATTTTTGTAGCTGATTGTAGAAGAGTACTTTAGCAAAGCTTTTTTTCATCCCCTCCGGTGAAAGGAAAGGGCTGGGGGAAGTATTTGGTATTTATCCTGGAAATTGAAAGTAAGTGGTATCTATTTTTACTTCTTCCATGGGCTTCAGCAAATTATTTACCTTATCACCGGCTTAAGCTTGAGAGAATAGTCTTTTAGTTTCTATTTAGACAGCCATTGCTATTACAGAGAGGCTGTATAAACCATTGTTTCCCCATTACAGCTCAAATGCATTGATAGAGTAGATAACCTTCAGTGGCAGAAAGATCTTTTGGATCTTTTTGGATTCTGCCTTTTTACAGGTAATGGAACTGCTATGGCTGCATCACCCTATACTTAAAGCATAAAAAAGCTCAGGACTAAAGATATTCCATTTCTTTTCAATACTATGTTAACCACAGTCATACTAACTAGAAAGTATTTCTCCCACATACATGCTCCTTACTGCATTTGTTCTGGTCAAATGCTGACTGGAGACCATGCACTTACCACCACCATTGTAAAAACAAAAGTAACGGACCTTGCTGATATTTGAGGAGATTCTGACATTTAATTTATTCATGTTTTTGAAGCAATCAAAGTTATGTAGCTAGGCAGCTGTATCTGTAAGAAAACTATTTTTTTTTTCTGGGCTCCATGTTTAAATGTTCAGTTGCACTAAAAATGAGTGCTTTCTCAGAATCTTGATCTTCAGAGATGATCATCTCTGTGAAGAGTACATTCATTACTTGAAAAGAAAAGGAATTGTCTGTCAGCAGAGCCCTTTCTTCTCTATTTTTTGTCCAGCTGAGAAGGAATAAGCATCAACTCAGAGAAAATAAATTTACATTTAATTTGTTTCCCTAGTGATACGTAGCCTCTCATTCAGTTTTCCTTGGGTGCAGGTAGGAAATTAATTTTAGGAAACAGAATTTTGTAAATATCTCAATATGTAGGGAGGAGGATTATTTTTTCTAAGAAAAGTATCGCCTAGCCAGCTATTAACTGACGCTTTTGGGTATTCTGCTCAGGTAAGTGAAAGCATCAAATTGAAAATGTGAGATGTATTTTAAAGTATTTGTATGGTTAAAGAGAGAAGTAGTTTAATAGGCATTATTTAAGTATTTCTTTAGCTTTTTATCATCAGTGTCCATTTTGAATTTCACTAACTGATCCTCTGTTTGAACCATTAATGGCCAAAATGAGGATATTGAACATGCAAAAAGATGTATGACAGATAATATAGTATTATGTGGGAAGTAATTATTCTACACTCCTTGTCAAGGGGATATGTGAGTGTTTCAACTGACTGTGAAGAAAAGAAGAGGGGGAGCAAGGAGCAGGAAGGTCTGAAGTTGGTCTCTCTTGACGTAACATGGTTAGGACAGTATGTGGGCTTTGTTGCTAAAGGTGATGAGAAGTGTGTAACCTACGTAAGTATTGACAGGAAAAGAAGTTCCACTATTATTTTACTGAGATTGTCTGATGCAGTTTGTTTTATTTTAATTTCTCCTTTATTGATGTGACACATAAGCTCTTCAAGCCAAAGGCTGTCTTTGGTAGTGTCTTTGTCTTACATTTTGCGTGAGACAATGGGACATCTATCCATCTATCCATTATCCAGCTAATGATTCTGCAAGAGTCCAAAATAATTATAGGTAATAATAGAATAATACATGAGAAATATACTTTTACAAAAGTAATTTGTATTTAAGCTACTTAATATTTTCTGAGAATGGAAGTTAAATATCATTAATATTAAACATGGCCATTGTTCCTTGTCCTTACACTGACATTTTACTCATGATTTTTATTGTAATGAAAGCTGTTTTGTTGCTTTTTTTGTGTGTGTTTTGTCTCTCTCAAAGACTCAAAATGCACAGCAGCTCCACGAGAGGATCCAGTCTTCTAGTATGGATGCGAAGTTAGAAGCACTGAAAGACTTAGCCAACTACTCACGGGATGTTACGTTTGCCCAAGAATTTATAAACCTGGATGGGATTTCCCTCCTAACACAAATGGTTGAAAGTGGCACAGAGTGAGTATTCTGCTTAAACTCTGGCATTACTTTCGTGTGGGCTGATTTCATGCTCTTTTCTGAGTTGAGAAATTAAATATTTCAAGAGGTCTAGGCTGCTAGGATAGTATATTAATTATCAATGAGATATTGGTTTTTTAATTTCCCTTAACAATGGGCTGGTGAGGACTGGGGATGAGCAAAGGAGGGAGTCACAGGTACCGCCTGTGCCATAAAGTTTGGGGAGATTGGTGTCCTAGTTTCTTCTCTATTCATTCGAATTTCAGTAACCCATTGAAAGTATATTTGAAGTCTGATATTTAAGTGATATCACCTAAAAACTATGTTTTAAATTTCATGTTACTGAGAACACATGTGGTTAAACCCAAATGTAAAAAATACTTTATTTCCATTTTTTATAGTTTTTATTCTGAATGGGATTTTTTCTAATACCAGTTGGCTTTTCTGACATGAAATTGAAAACTGACCTCTAAAAATACGCTCATTCATACACAATTTCATGATTGGTGAAATTCAGGACCAAAGTCCTGAGAAGGTGTCCATTGGCTTAATGTGGAAAGTGCAGCAGAAAAGTATCTACTGGATTGTTGCACTATTAAATTATGGTCTAACAATAAGTATTTGATTTCAAGTAAGAGATTTGCACTCAGTGTCAAGCTCTACTACACAGGAAGAAGTCAACAATACCCACACCATCTCCTAAGAGAAAGAAAAGTGAAATCAGTTCAAATCCCCTCATTGATGTGCTTGTGTTCCCTTGGATTCAAGGAAGTAAATAGTGTTAGAAGGTAAAGCAAAAGTAGTAAGTGGTCTTTGAAATGGAGCACAAATGCTCTCTGAGGGTCTTGTATAAGATATACTGTGTATTTTTCTCAGAAAAATTAACTGCTTTCTAGAATCCAGTAGTCCATTGGGCAGTGCAGATTGGGCAGTGTTATAACAATCTCTCCCTGATCCCTGCCCATTGTGTGGTTAATGGCTTATGGGACTCTGAATCCTTATTGTCTAACTACAGCTATATACTAGATTTCCAAAAGCTTGTGGTTTAATCTTCAGCATTTTGGGGTTATGGTCTTTATTTTTTGCAGTGATGTGATCTGTGGCACACATCACGTGTTATGCCACTTTAAAAAAACCAAACTTCTAGTTACCAAATTTGTCAGCATGTGTTTTATTCATGTGGTATTTGTTATTTATGGACCAAGTTTAAAAGCAAAGACAAGTTTAAGTTGATATAAACACATGTACACAGTTGCTGTACTAATGAAAAGGATTCTAAATGGACAGGCTCACATATGCCTGCGAAGATCAGAACACAGGAAAATTAACAGTCACTGCCCTTGTGGTTTGTTTTGTTGTGATGGTTTTTAGGTTTAATGGTTTAACTTACTCTACTGCAGAAAGTAATTAAACTAAAGCATTTTATGTTCTCTTGAAACAGACAGGGAGCATTCGTGTTTTTTATAATCTTTTCTTTTAGCTGTGCTAAGACTAAAGCAAGTGCCCTCCTCATCCTTCAGATGTATTTGTATTGCTGTTTTGTAGCTGTGGGATGAGCCAAGCTGTAGCAGAATGGTCTGAATTAAAAATAACTATTTGAGAGGGAAACTACTAAAGGCAAGACTGCTGTTGAAAGAACTGCCTAGCAATAAATCCTGACTGAAGGTATAAGTTTTCAAACCACACAGCAGGCTTGTAAACTAGACATAGGAACAGAGATTACTGGCTTTTTTAAATTACCATTTTATTTTTGTAAGTGGCTGTAAGTTTTGAGGGATTCAATTTTTGTTTAGCTGATGTAATGTGTCATCAAACCTACATTGACTGAAATACCTGTCTAATGTATTTATCAATGTTTCTGTCTGTGGGGAGAAATACCCTTGAGTTTGGGCATTGGACAAAGACTCAGACTGTAAGAGTTTCCAGGAGCTTCACATGTTGATGAGCTTAATACTCACTGCAGTCTTTCATGTTCAGCAGCGTTGACAATTTTGCAGCTCCTGAAGGTGTCAGCAGGTCAGGTTTTTCCAAGTCTGGTTTTGCAAAGGGAGATGTAAAGCAAGGACATCTGTGCTATGTTTACATTCTCTTCCACTTTTCTACTGTGCATCACTGGCTGATGAGTGATTTTAACAGAACTTGGGATTTAATAAAAGGGCCAAACATACACAGGCACAGCAGCCTAAGCCTGCCATGGTGCTTCTGCTTTCCTTTTTCATCTCACTTTAAGGTACTGAATCTGTTCATTTACATCAGGGTCTGTCACTTGCTGCTGTGTCAGCACACTGAGCAAACAGACAAACTACTTCCTCAAAAGAAAGAAAAGAAAAATTTTTTTTTTTTTCATTCAGTGCCCCAGGCTGTCAAAGAAAGGCAGCTGGAATCAGTTAGTTGTCCTCTTATGGTCTGTTTTTGTTTTGACCCTCTGCACTGCTGTTAATAAGAGGTCCTACATTAGATGCTCACTGAATAGATAAATCAAATTGAAGCCTCCCTGCCATTGCTTCCAGCCTGGGCTCAGCACCCTCAGCAAGGTGGCCTTGTAGAATGCGCGGCTGACAAGGTCACCAAAATGCTTCAGAACGTAAAGCTTTTCTCTGTGTCCATAGGTGAATCTACACTACTCTCTGTGTCCATAGGTAAATCTATGCAAACAATTACACTAGCATAATAAAGGACAGAGGGCAGATATTAGAGGAGGAATGAGGAGCCAGAAATTTCTGGGTGGAGCAGAAACTTCTTTCATAGCCCAGTTTTAGAAGACAACTTATTTTATAAAGATGCCTTTAAGATATATCTGCATTTAAGATATATCATTTAAGATATTCACTGTGGAGTTGAGTTAGCCACTCCTGTAGAGCCAGCCTGGTTTGAATGGGCTTATGAATGACCCATATAGCTGAGACAAACCTAATGTCTTGGTGTGCTGAGAGATGGTCCAGCTCCCTGCCTTCTTCTCCCATTTCTTTTGTGTGAACCCCTGTTCTTCAGCTGTCTTGGTTTGAAAGATGGGTGTCTGCTAAGAATGGCAGGAGCCTCTCTTTGAAATGGAGAATGTAAACACCCTCCCTCCAAATTATTATAATTTTGAAATTAAAGGGCTCTCAGGCAAAGATATGGGAATAGGAATAACAGTTCTTTACTAGGAAAAATTAAAATAGAAATACACTATTACAAAAAACAAACCCAAAACGCTGACAGACTCAGAATACAATCTGACACCCTGTCAGTCAGGGTGTTAGTAACAGTCCATTTAAATGGTGGCTGCAGTCCTCCTGGAGTGACAGATGTAGTTCTGTTGAAGGAGTGGTCCTGTAGAAGCGTGCATTTTACTCCAAAGGTCCTGATGATGTGGAAAGGGCCACTGGAATCCAGTGGAAAAAGGCTGCCTTGATGTTCAAAATCTCAGTTTTTATCTAGGTAGGAAATGCTTTGCTCCTCGCCTTAGGTGGAGCATCTCCCAATGGGATGATGTAATTTTATCAGTCATGCAGTGGGACTCAATGGTCCATTAACACATTAACAGAAGATATCTTGCTGGAGGAAAGATGGGATGTGGAAGAGATAAATAACACTGCCTCACCTGGTTTTTAACACATGGTCCATTAGCAGAGGAAATCTCTCCCTGAGATAAGGATCACTGATCCACCTGGTTTCAACAGATGGTGATAGAATACATACTTTTGGTCACATTCTGTATTGCAACCTAAGACATTCGTCTCAGTCCTGCTTTTTTTCTGGGAGTTGGTTCCAGTGTCTGCATGTTTCACAAAGCCAATCCAGCCTGTTAACTTACTGGAAAGTACACACTTCTGTTGGAAAACTAACTCTCTAAAATTGGTTTTCTGCTCAGTTAGGGACTTGAAGAAACTAGAGAGGAACTGGTCATGAGTGGATGCAGAAAAGGCCCTTTTTTTCATCGCAACAGACCATTACAGTGGCCTAGGTGTGTCCCTGAGCCACAGCCTGAGAGCAGTCATGCTGTGAAACAATGTGAAGGTGGTGGCTGTCTCTGCTTATGTATTGCACCCTGGGAACTGGCACTGAGACTCTGGGAAAGCGGGGATGGGATATACCCTGTGGGGTGGCTGCTGTTGTTCTGCAGGGATCCCCTCTGTGTGCTGTGCCAGGTGCCCGTGGGTTGTGGCACTTCTGTTCATGTTGCTGCAGCTGTGCTAGAAATCTATGAATTTTGTTAATTCAAGCTTTATTCTCTATTTTCTAAGGTGGAAGAAGGAATAATGTTTTCTTGCTACTCCAACTGTGATAACATAGTTCTTTCATTCAGAGCTGTATTCCATAGTCGAGCCTAGAACTTGTGTTTCAGAAAATCGTGTCTGTACAGATGTAGCAGAAGACTGTTAAATTTGTGGGGGTTTTTTCTTGATTTTTCAGAATAGTTGTGTGACTGACTCTCAGCCTTCCTTAGAAGGAAAAAAATTCCTCATAATTCCTTGTTAAGCAAGGAGAGGAAAATGTAATTCACACACTGTAAATACTGAGACACCAAAGGAGTAAAAGGAATCTATTATTTATTAATATATTATTTATATTTATTTTTGTTATTACTAGTAATACGAATAAGGGTGATCTCATGTCTGGAAGGGAAAGGAGGAAGGTCTTTGCAGAATTTTTAGCATTTTTTAAATTGGCATTATCCTGACCTCTATAACTTGCCATTTGGCTGAATTAACACAGTTTCTGCCAAAAAACCAAAAAAAAACAAAAAGAAACCAAAAAAAAGAAAAAAAAAAGAAAAGAAAGACTGTGCTAAGCCTAGCTGTCTTGACAGTAACCAGAGCAGAATTGTTTCGGCTGTTGTTGAGAAGATTGTTCTCCAGACATCTGCTTCATTGATGGGGATGTGCTGAGCAGCTTTATTGTCATACAGCCATGGCACAGGAACATGCTAGTTGATGCTGCTAGGACAAGGTAGCAGATAGCCTGGTAGCAGATAGTTTTAATTGTAAGAGAGTTGTGATTGCTTATGATGCAGATTGGAGGGAAAAAAACCCAAAAACCCCTTGCTTTTAATTGTGTTAGTTGTTAAATTTTGCCATCTTCCTGTTGGAAATAATAAATCCAGCTAGACGTAAACTTCTAAATAAATGTATATTTGTATGGGTTTTGTGTCTTGACTAAGAGGAGCCTTCTGTTGAGCACATGCAGGTGCAGAGTTGGCTGCTGTACAGCTAGAAGTCTCTGAGAGATCAATTGTGCATGCTTTAAGGACAAATTGCATTGTTCAGTGGAATTCTAGCTCTTGGCTTGTCTGGCAAAGATAATGCTGTACACCAGCCCAATGGAAAACTGAAGACAGATGGGTTTGGAGTTTTTCTGACTTCAGCACACTTTTTGGGACAGTTGTTCATATACCTGCTGGTGGTTTTTTCCATCCCAGTATGATGAGTATTTCAGCAGTGCTGTCAAAACATTTAAGCTGCCCTTGCTCACAGTAACTTGTTCCTGTCCTGTTCCATCTGAAGAGTTATACCAGTGCTGTTTCTACCAAACTGGACTGGAAGACTGATATAGGTTATGAAAAGTGACAGTAGAGGCTACTTTTAATACAATATTCCTTAACCCAGTTTAGTTCCCTGACTGAGCACACAGAATTGCCCCAGAAAACAGTTGTGTAAGCACAACTCACTAGATAAATGTAATTTTCAGAAGATAAAAACAATACTAAGCTAGTAAGTTTCAGCCCCTATATAAAGAAGTCTTTTTCCACCCTTCCTGTGTAGTACCTGCTCCCTCTCTTGTTCACTTCAAGTGCTTATTTGACTCCTTAGTGATGCAATTTAGTTTGCTAAACTGTCAAAAACTCAGCTTGCCAGTGGAGGGAGAAAATTATTTTTTGACAACACAGGGCTTTAAACAGGCTCAACTATTCCTGTGAAGCTTCACCTGGAAATATAGATTACTTAATTTGACATTGCTGCCAAAATCAGTTCTTGTCCAATGGGTTTTATGCACTCTTCGTTTCTTAGTGCTTCTGTAATGTTGGGAGAGGGTGACTATTGTCTGTGAGGCAGAAATGGTGGAGTAGGATTTTTTTCTGGAGTGGCTTTTTTTGTTGGTTTACTTCTCTCCTGCTTGCTCTGTTTTGGGTTTGTTTCCCCATCAGTCTTCAGGCTTGGATTGCACCTTCCCTCTCAGCACAAGTACAGTTTTTCTTGTATCTTCTACATATGCAAAGCCCACACTGTAGGCTTTAGATAGAATCATGAAATCGTCTCACTTGGGAGGGTCATCAAGTCCAACTCTTGATTAAATGGCCCCTACAGAGATTAACCCACAGACTCGGTGTTGTTGACACCATGCTTTAACCAGCTGAGCTAGTCTCAAGGTCATCTGAAGGTGGAACTGTTGAAGATCACATTTTTAAAGGAATAGAGTTGCTGGTCTCCCCATCCAAAATGCTCTTTCTCCAGGCTTGATTTTTTTTACTTTTCCTGTGTTTGAGAATATTAACATTTAAATTACCCCTTTTAAATGGTGATATCAACACCCTGTTGACCAGAACAGGGATGAGGAGAGGGGACAGTTTTACTGGGTTTTGTTTGGCAACCTCTTGTGTAAAATGTTATAAAAAGAGTAACTCTAGCAGTAGATTTATATTTCCAAATATTCTCCAGAGTACAAAGGTGGACAAAATGAATTTTGTATTTTTGTTAACTCCACACAAAACTGTAGTATTTGAAAAACCAAGAAAAATAATGGAAAGAGCTTAAAATCTCCACTTCTGCAACTTTGCAGGATGTTTTTGTCTATTGGACTGTGTATAGCTGTGGATATTGTGGTGGCTGTGAGGAGTCTAAGGGCTGCTATGTAACTTAATACTAATAGTAATTTTGTATATTATTCCAGGTTAATGTGTTTCCCAGATTTCATATGCTTATGATAGCCACACCTGTTACAGACAGAAACCAGAAATTTGTACTCTTGGATTTTTCTTACCATATTCCTAAACACTGCCTGATCTAGAATGTTCATTATCTTTGTGTTTGCCTGAAAAACAATAGCCAAATGGTGCTTTCATGTGGTTGGCAGGTCATTCATGCACCATCCCATCAATGTTTCTGTAGAGGAGGAAGTTTTTGTGAACATCTTTCACCTTTGGTAACAGTTGCCCTCTGAAAAGCTTATGTCCTCAGTGGTACTCTTACACAATTCTGCTCATGTCCAGAATGGTCCAAACAATTGTGCTGGTGCAACTGCTTTAGGTCTTGGTATCATTAGCTACTGTGGCTTCACACTGGCTTACAAAATGGGACATTTTTGTTTTTTCCCCCAGTTCAGATAACTGCTTCCTGTTCACTGTGGGTTACTCCAGCTAGGGTTTAGATTTGGGGTATCTTTAGTGTTTGTGCAGCAGTTTCGGCACATGAACAGGTTAGAGTTGATTCAGTCAGGTTGCTACTAAGCTGGTCTCTGTTGGAAGCTGTTCAAGGCGTAACCTGGAGTATTTGAGCAAGTAGTAAGTTTGTGTGCTTGAGAAAGTCCAAAAAGAACTCACTGCTTCTCCTTGGGATTCATTTGGAAGTGAATCACAAAGTCCCTTTGAGGCCAGACAGGAAACATATTATGGTAGAAAAATGTCTAACGTGGAAACTTGTCATTCATGTTATTGTGCTTTATGTTGGCATCTATTTTGAGATTCATGCCTGTGTAAAAATTGCTGGTTTTGTCTTTCACCACTCTAGAATCTCAATCTTTCACAATTGCTATTTAATTTGCTTTTTGGCCTTGGTTTTGTCTCTATCCATACAAGTGGGAAAAAAAAAAAAAAAAAAGATAAATATAAGTATTGAGCTAAATACAGTGTCTAGATCAGTAAGGCTTTCCGAATTTTTGACCCTACCTTGGTAACTCACCAACAAGGGCTCTGTAGAGCTATTTGATTGCTACCACAGAGTCAGCCCTCTGGAAAAAAAACAGTATGTATATGTAGAAAGAGGAAAGCTGATGGAATTGGCAGACTCTACTTAGTTCCTTTCCAGTCTGACTTGCTGGAAGAATAAGCTTGGTCCCTCCTTGGTAGTTTTTGCATGGTTGTAGGGAAACACGAGATGAACTACTGCTCATGCCAGTTTCTTCTCTATTATGTTTTGGTTCAATGAATGAAAATAGCATGTGTTGCTTTAGAGAATAGCCTCCATCCACATCTGCAGTGGTAGAAGTCAATCTATAATCATGTGTTGCTGCAACATTTGATGTCCTAGATTGATTGCTGCTCTAGTCACACCAAAGCAACAAAAATCCGTGGAAATTGTTTGATTTAATACTATGGCTGTCTTTCCTCTGAAGTCAAAATTTTGTCTTTGTATTGCTTCACCGGAAAAGTCTTCATAATTCAATTATTTCTGCACATTATTCTAAATTTATATTTTCTTTTACTTTGCATACTTCTTTGACCTCAAGTTAACTGATTGCTGATTAACTCAAGATTGATAAGAGTTCTGTAAATACTGAGAGAGTTGCTGTCTAGATGTTTTGTTTTTGGACTCAGATGTTTGTTCTGTAATCCCTGTCTCAGTCATGGAGAAAATGTTGTGGTTAGAGCTTGTGAAAAATCTCTGGCAAAACAGAGCCTGTCCTTTGAAGTGCTACCAGTTTGCGAACATTACACTTGTTTCTCTATCTTCCCTAATTTCAAGTTTTTTTTGCTGCTTAGCCGAAGTCAGTACCTGGAAGAAAGCAGCTGTTTTAAAAACTGGCCTGGGAAGAGTGCTGTGAAGTTTGGCTGACATGCTGCAGAAAGTTGCAAGGATCCATGCACATTTGGGAGATGACAAAACCCATTTGTTGTGGAGATTGCTCTTGGTGGTTTAGCAGAATCTGCTACAGCATGGAAGCTCTTTGTTTACAGAAGCACAGAAGTGACATTTTGCTTAAGCTTGGATCTCCTACTGTGGAAAATATTTTAAATTTTACTGCTCATAAAAGCATGTTGAGGGTATTTTCCCCTGCTTTTAGGGCTTTCTGAACATCAGGATGTTTTTTGTTTATTCATTATTACTGGCTACACAGATATAGGTTGTAGCATAAAAGAACCAAGGCCATGAAATCCAAATAGAAAATCTTGTCACTTCACTGATTTTACTAAGGCTGTAGCCCAGTCTCTGCTTGGGTACATGGTAAACTGTGCCAGCACTATCTTTAGGCATGAGTACTGCAGCTCACAGCTGGCAGAGAAGGACTTCAAACCACTGTTCCTTTGATGTTTGCTGTGTTTTCTCCACTGACTGTTACACAAGCCAACCCTCCTTGAGACTGGTTCCTCTTGAAAAGATGGGAGGAATTACTGCTTTACCAAAAGGCAAAAAAAAAAACCCAAACTGTAGCCACATTCTGGGAGAGAATTAGAGAATTGAATCAGTGATTGGAGAGTATGTAGTCCAAGAGTTCTTAGCTGAATGACACTGCTGTGCAACTTGATGTGAGGGAAATTGCAAAGCAGGAGACCTTGGGAGAAGGTGCAGAAAGGAAAGAGGGACCTGCTTGTTGACCTTTTGAACACTAGTCTGCCCAGAGTGAAACTGCAGCCAAGCCTTTGAAATAAAACTGTGAAATAGATTTAGGAGGCACAAGAAGGGGTTAAGTAAAAGTGAATTTTAAAAAAAATTTTCCTTCTAGCTCCTTATTTCTTATATGTTTAAGTGGTGTTTTAAAAAGGATATCTATCGTTGGTACCATTTTTAATATTTACCATCCTAGCTACACATCTTTCAACAATGCTGATGACTCTGACATCAGTATTAGTGGTGGAGACAAGTAAATAAGAGTTCTCCAGGCAACGGGTTAAATGTCATTGAAACAGGACGGAAGATGCTTAATGCGTAAACCTTTATTGTTTTGTATCAAAGACTTTTTGCACAAATGCTTTACCAGTTAAGAATGTCTAGATATGCTTTTTTTTCCTGACAGAAGTTAACACAAGTATTCTGAACAAATATTTGAAATTAATTTGGAGTGTTCTTTACCAGTTACTGAACTGTTTCTTTTCACAGCATATTGTTTAGCAATTTACTGCCTCTTATTGTATGTGTGTCCGTGAATTTTATGCCTCAAGTATGAAAGGGGGGTTGTTTACAGTAAATAAAGTACAGATGTTTTAAAGTATATTTCCTCACATGCAAGTTTTAATTTTGCAGACGATATCAGAAATTGCAGAAGATAATGAAGCCCTGGTAAGAACTTGATTAGACCATCACCTTGTGTACTACCTCTTCTTTGCATGACTGAGTTCAGGCCCTTGCGCTAATCTTTATACGTAAATATGACTGCACATATTCATCAGCAAGTCTTCAACTTCTCTGTTTTCTGCTCTGATGCTTGTTAAAATTTTCTGATGAAGTCTTTTTTTGCTTTGCTTGTGGAATGAGTGCTTCATTTCTGTAACTTCAGCAGGACCTTTTACTGTTTCTGAAGTAAGGCTTTTGTTTTCTTTTCTTTTTTTAATTTCAGCAAAAAAATAATTTCTCTACCTTTCCCAATTCCCCTCTTGAATTTCATTGTTTTATGTGGTTGATAGTTGGCAATTTTAATGGTCAATATTAGTGTGATGAAAAGTAAGGTCATTGGCCCAGTTTGGATTCCTATTATTTGCTGGTCCCAGATAATCCTAGTTGCTGCAGATATCTGCACATAGGAAAACTGTAAAATAGTAAATGGCCTCATGTCAGAATTTCCTTGCCTATTTCCCCGATGATTTTAAACAGAGTACTTCTGTTTGCTCAGAGTTAAGCACAGGCTTTTATAAATTTGAATCTCAAGAGATGTTCTAATATCTTGATTGGCTTGCAAATTTGACATGTCAAGCATAGCTAAAACCCAAGGAAGCAAAAGAATAATCAATTAAGCATATGTCTGTCATTCTGAGAGCTTGATGTGATTTATCATGCAGGAAATGCAGCTCCCCATCCAAACCTGTGTTAAATCATACTTTCATAAATCTGCTGTAAACCAAGTTCTGAAACATTTATTTTTCAATCATTGCCTAATAAATAAATTATACAGTAAGAATAAATTTGGCAGGAAATTTCTGCCAAAAAAGTGAACTTCTGCTAAGTTCACTTTCTTAACCTAATACAAAGTAACTTGATTCATAATGGAGAAGTTTAGATTATGAGGAAAATTGTTAAAGTGGCATGTGGCTTACAGAATTCTTGGCAGCATCAACCTGACAACATGACCCGGAGGTTGTGCTACCGTTCAGCAGGATTGTGAAAGGCTGGACAATTGGGCAGAGAGAAATGTAATGAGGTTCAAATAAATGAAATGTATGCTCCTGCACCTGGGGAGGAATAACCCCAAACACCAGTACACGTTGGGGACTGACCAAGTAAAGAGAAGCTCTGCAGAGAAGGATCTGGGGGTCCTGGAGCATGACAACTTGACCATGAGCTGGCAGTGCCCTTGGGGCCAGGAGGGCCAATGGTATCCTGAGAAGACTGAGGCCAGCAGGTCAAGGGAGGTGATTCTTCCCCTCTACTCTGCTCTAGTGAAGCCACATCTGGAGTCCTATGTCTATTTCTGGCCTCCTCAGTACCAGAAAGACATATAGCTCCTGGGACAGGTCCACTGGAAGGACACAAGGTCTGTGTCCTTCCTTAGTGTCTAGACCTTAGAGGTCTTGAGTATCTCTTAAGAGGAGAGGCTGCGGGAGCTGGGCCTGTTTAGTGTGGAGAAGACTGAGAAGGGATTTCATTAATACAGATAAATATCTCTAAGGCAGGCACCAGACTCTTTTCCGTGGATCCTAGCAACAGGACGAGGAGCAGTGGCTATAAGCTAAAACACAAGAAGTTCCACCTCAACATGAGAAAGAACTTCTTTCCATTGAGGACAGCAGAGCACTGGAACAGTCTGCCCAGGGAGTTCATGGAGTCTCCCTCTCTGGAGACATTCCAAACCCACCTGGGTTCCTGAGTAACCTGCTCCAGGTGACTCTGCCTTGGCAGGTGGCTTGGACCAGATGATCTTCAGAAATCTCTTCCAACCCTAAAAATTCTGTGATTCTGTGATCACCCCTGCTGAGACTAGGTATCTCATGTCCTTTTAGATGGTGTTGATGTCCTACTGCTGTGAAAATAGTTCTTTGAGGAAGAATAGCTAGAGTCTTTCAGCATCTCTCTGTTTCCAAATTCTATTACAGAGTAGGCTTCTATGGATTAAGTTTGTCCTCAGGACAGTACTGAAATACTGACTTACAGTTGCATTGCACCCTGGTTTTAGGATCTGATCTGAATGATGACCTGAATTTATTTTTTACACAGTTTAGCTTTGTTTACTCATGAGAACAAGGCTTTACCCACTTGATCCTTATTAAGATTCTTATTAAGAAGATCCTTATTGGTCAGTGTAGATGTATCACATCAGTGAATATAGTAGTAAAGAATGTGTCTGTGACTAAAGTTTATTCTAACTTTGGAAGTCAAATCCTGCCAGTAGAAACTTCAGTTTACATGTTTACTTAGTTTAATATTTTGATTTCCAGAAGCAGTATGTGAGATACTACAACTAAATAACACAAATTATTGAATTTGGTACTTGTACTGAAAAAGATACCAGAGCCATTGCTGAGGATATGAAAGCAATAGTTCTGGAAGCTGGCTTGCTCATATGTTTTAAAGAGTTTACACTAGTGGTCTATGAATGTAGTTATCCAACATCCTGACTATATTCACCCATATATTAATGGGAAAAGATCTAGTGAAATGAGAACGATAAAAAACCCCACAGAGCTTGATATCACAAACTAAACTATAACACTTCTTGGCATCCACTTCCCATCTTCTTGACTAAAGATACTTAAAAGAACCAAATGCTAATTTAAAAATCAAGTTACTTTGGATGTACAGGATGACATAATAAATTTTAAAAAATCCCATGAAACAGCTCTATTAATTGACTTCTGCACTGCAGTGCTAAATTACAGTCAAAGCAAACTGATTGGAAAGTGATGTTTTTCCTGTATAGTGATTCCTGGGCTTTTAAGAAAAGTAGTCCATTTGAGGAAATGACCGTGAAATGAACAAAACTAGGGATTTTTAAAATGGAGAATAAGAAAAAGAGGGTAATTCTAATCACATCTTCAGTGTGTAATTGTTCCTCTGGGCTGGTTTCCCATGCTTAATGTACCTTTAAGTGGATTTAGTCATACTCCATAGTAAGAGTATCTACACTTGGGTTTATGCAAGAATATTTGCAGTTATGTTTTAAATTCATACCTTATTTTTCTTTAATGAAAATTAATTTTCAAATATAGTGAAACCCCCATACAAGGGTTACAAAGCTATTTCATGTTCTTGGAATGCAAGGGATTTGAAATCAGTAAGGCCAACCCCTTTTAATGATTCAATGAAACTGTACCACAAAGAAATATTTCAGTAGTGTTTAGCTAGTGCAATGAAAAAGAAAAAATCTATGTCAATTGCTGTGGAACAGTTAAGTGCATTTCTGTAATCATCTAGAAAAATAGGAGCAGCTACTACACAGATTGTTCCATCATTTTCATCTGTACTTAGTACCAAGTAGGTGTGAATTGCTCCTGCTTTGATTTGACAGAGGCTTAGTTCTACCCTTGGAAAGGTTGCTTGAAGAAGCAAGGCAGTATAGAAGCAGTGAAGAGGAACCATAGCAATGTAAAGCTCACACTGTGCTGGCAAAGCATCCTGCTGCATCATCAGTCTTCATTTTAGACTTCCTTGAATTCTGGCCCCCATGGCTTTTCCAGAGCTCTTGGCTTATTCACGGCCATTTATCCTTGACAGCTCCAATTTAAAAAGCTGTTTTTACACTTTGATGTTGTCCTCAGTGATGTCAGACCTTTCAACTGCCCAGTATAAGGCTGTGAGCCCAGATAAGGGACTTAGTTAACAACTCCTGCATTTGCTAGTAGGCTGCTACTCTCCTGTTACCTCCTACCCAATTAAATTGTTTCTTTGCTGCTTTCCCTTGCAAAATTAGAGCTCAGCTTTGGTTCTGTTTTGCCCATGAAAGTGGTTTGTGTAAAGGTGTACAGTCTTTGGCTTCTAGCAGTGGGCTGCTGGCTGTACGCTGGTTGTGACAGACAAGTAACAATTAATTTCCAGATTCTACTACACAAAAGTTTTTTTTATATAAAACATGAGACACTCCATCTAGCTTGGTAAAAGCTTGTATTCCTTTGTTACCTGATGACAGTTGAGACTGACTAATTAGCTTGATTAACAATCATTTGAGCAGCCAAGTATTTTTCCCTCCATGAGAATGATAAAACATTAATGTTTTTATGTGTGCAAGACATGGATTGAAATTTTTTAAAATTTCTTTTTTAAAGACATCTAGGGGATTTGGGTGCTAAACTATCATTAATTTATTTTGAAAAGTAATCCAAGCTGCTCTAGGCATCTCTCAAAATAAGCACACAAGCTAAAAGACAGTTTAACATGTAGAAAGGATGCCAGGAAGGCATGTGATAGACAGATGTGGTAATTAGGGTCACATGCACAGTCCTGTAATTTTTGTTTTCAGGAAAGAAAGACTGGTATCAGAATGTGTGGAATGGTTTGGGTTGCTTTTTTTCCCCACAGTTTCCTAAGGTAAGAATACAGAAAATCCCTAGGAATTTAAGTTAACAGGTTTGACCAGGTATTTCTCTAAAGCCTAGAGATGTAGAAAGCAGCTGTTGCCTTAATCTTCAGTCAGGTTTGTCAGAGAGGTTAAAGAACCACAGGCTGTATTAAAGCATGGCCATCCACTGGAATGGCTCAGGCTGGGACAGTGATAGTATTGCAAACCTCAGCTTTCTGCTGCCTAACAGGCTTTTGCCAAGACCTGCTGTGGGTGAGGAGATGCTTTATGACCAGCTCTCACAGGTGGGGTTAGAAGAGGGGAGTCAGCAACAACCAGTGATATTTCATCTCTTGTCGCAATATAAGGCATCCAAAAGCCAGAGCAGCACTCAAGAGGGCTTGTAGAAGTAGCTTGCCTGAGAGCAAAGTTTATCAGGATGCCAGTGTTAATAAGATAAAAAATTGCAATTACACAGGGCATCTTTCTGATAATTTTTCCCTTCTTGATGCATTAAAAAGCACCTTCATTAGGAATGATCATCAAACTATTAACTAATTTAACCAGAGCAGCAAGGGTTTCATAGTAACAGAACTGTTATGCCTTGTGCTATGGGTTATTCTAAAAGGATTTTATGAAGAGACCCCACTACTTTTTTGACTTTTTGTGTGACCAAAACTCTTACAGAGATCTTGAATTAAACAGCTCCTACCTGTCACAGTTGAGACAGACAGGGCTGATATCACCACCAGTCCTTTATTTGCAAATTCTACAAGCCTTCTTTTACAGACCTTTTTCTCACGCAGCTCTGACTTCTTTTATGGGCCTCTCTCCAATAACTCTGACTTCTCTTATTGGCAGCTTCACATTGCATTGACTCCTTTTCTTGTAGGCAGTTCCACATAGTTCTGACTCTTTCTTTCATTCTGCATGGCTGGCTAACCCCAAGCTGTCCCTTGCCTGGCTGCCTGGCCCTGTCTCTCACACAATACCTTCTTACCTTATCTGCCCCTTTACACAACTGCATGTCTGCAGAGCCAGCAGTCTCTTGATCTTAAGCTCAAAATGCAAGTACCTGTGACTACTGGCCAGCTATCCCACTCCTTTATATTCCCCAAACTGATTGGCCAGACACAGATGTTTCCACTCCTTGGTAATCAGTACTGCTGCAAGTCATTGAGGGAGATTCCCTCCTGCACTATCCTTTCAGCCTAGCTCTCCACACCTACCATGCTTTTTTTTAAAGATTACTAATTTTATAAACTAGTTTTGATTCCCTTGAAATTTCTAGCCTCTATTCTGTCTGCTGCTCTTAATAGTGTGCATCTGTGTGTGTCTGTTTTGAAACTAATTACTTGAAAGTCTGTTTCTACCTGTTTCTGCTTGTGTTTAACCACTTAACAATGAATCAACACCCTTCCCCTTCCCCTGCAGATGCTTTAGTCCTAATCTTGCCCTAGTTACCCTACAGATTGCTTTCATCTTTAGCTGTACTACTCCTAATGCTTATCCCTTAAGCCTGACCTTTGACTTTTGCAATGGTGCTTGATGTATACATGTGTGAGTAGGTGCATTATAATTAGAAGGACATAGTATGTATGTGTGGTGCTGCATAGTAATAGAGCTGAAGTATTTCTTGATGCATCATTAGTCCCAGTGTTGCACCTCTTCAGTCATTTATTATTTGAAGCAGAGTCACTGGAGTGATTTTTGAGGTGTCTGATCATTTTAAGTTGAAAAGTGCTTTCACCTTCTGGATACCAAATGGTTGTGTCACTGTCAGATCCACTAAAATTAGGTTTATACATTCAAACCAGAATTGTCAGATCCATTAGCCCAGTTTATTACCCAGAGCTGTGGAGGAGCATGGATTAATCAATATTAATCTGGTAGGATTGATCAATAATTGTGATGAGAAGACTTAATGAGGCTGGTGAATCCAGGTTAGTTTAATCCCTTTACATCCCAGCCACTGCTGAAGATGAATATCCATGCACAAGTTTAATGTTGTTTTAGTAAGCCCTCTAAACTATACCTTTTGTTGATGTGGATTAGTTTTCATGTACAATTTGTTTATAGAAGAGTATTCGTATACTAAACACAGGTTAATTGACTAAATTTTAAAACAATAGATGAGAAAATTTATCTCTGCCGGATTATGTGCTTAGTTTAATGCTGGGAGAGATTCTTATCTACTTTTCAACCTATATGGCCTACCTTTTAAATTAAAAAAAATTTGAAACTAATTTAGTTTATAATAATAATAATTATAATAATAATAATATTCCTTTTATTTGTAGAAGTATTGTGTCATGAACATGCATTAGGATTTGGTGCAAGCTTTTAGAACAAAGCCCTTCCTAGGGTTGCTGTTTTATTTGTGGGTTCCTAAATTTTATGCAAAAGGAATGAATTGGGAAATGTGACAGGTCTGGAGCTGATTAAATTTCCTTCAGAGTTTTTCTGTCATCTTAATGTGAAATCCTTGGTTATTTGGAATGCTAATGATGGCATTTTAAATCTAATGTAAATCTTAAGTGATTTGCAATATTAAAGAAACCCCAGACAAGCAAACCAACTACAACAACAACAATAAAAGGCAAAAGAGCATCCTCTGCCCCCCCTAAACAAACCCCAGAACTTCTAGACCATTTGTTTGCTGAACAAAGTATTCCCTGTGAAATTACAGTGGGTTTTTAGAGATGTTATTTTCCTCATTTGCTTTTTGCTATAGATTTTTCATTTTGTCATAAGTAATGAAAGCCACTGTGAATACCTGTATTTACTAAATGGAAAGATGTTCTGTTGTTTTTTGGGTTTTACTCACAAAATGTCAGGAATGGCGAGGGTATTTTTGGTGGAGGAAATCTCAGTTCTGGCAAAATGTCCATTCTTAAACAGAGAGGCGATTAAAGGCTGCATCTTGCAATCAGATATCCCTAAATGGCAGATTAAACCAAATCCAGCTACTGGAGTTGCTGCATTGAATCTGATTTGTCTGCCTTATTCCTCTGTACTGCTGTAAATGTCTTTTATCTGAGTGGATGTTTACTTTTTTGTGTTGGGTTCATACAGGATAGTAGGATAAACCACAGATTAAGGAACACCAATTAATTACATTGATTAACTATGGCTGTACTATTGGACTCAAGTTCTCAACATACTAAGGTTTGCGGTTCCAGTGTGACAGAGGGGTTTTTTAATTCTATCTTTTTATTAGGTGTAAGCTACTGTATTAAAATCACTGAGACTATTCATGCTGTTTGATTGTATGATTTTGCTTTTTAATGGCTTACTGGAAGAGAACCTTGCAGGCAGTTTGACATCAAAATAATTCACTGCTCCCTTTCAGAATCTCTGCACTGCTGTTTGTACTGAGTAGTTACTACACGGAAGGGCTTCGCTGAAATCGTTGTGGCTGCTAGCTGTTCGGTGCCCTGACTATGCATAGAAATGAAGCTAGTCTTTAAAAGTTGCGTTTTAACATGAAAAATTCCTGTGCATCTAGTCACATTATCCCTGATGAGTTTAAACTCATTTTGAATTTACTTGAGTTCATAATAAGATGTGTTGAATTTCAAATTTACAGGTGTAAAATGGGGGGTAGTGGCCTGTAAAACCTAAATAATTTGAGCTGCACACTTTGCAATTTGATTGTTCAGAGATAAAGTAGTCAAGGCATTAACTGTTAGAAAGTTGCTCCTCAAGATACATAATCTCTTCTGGTGCATTTTTAAAATATATTTGCTTCCTTGTAAGAGAAGGAGTAAACAATGCTATAACTTCCCACCAATTTCTTGAATGGAGAGGTACCAGAATGTGACACCTCTCTGTGGCCTTCAATTAGGAAGATTTCATAAGTGCTAAGGAAAAAGTTCTCTTCTTTCCTCTGTTAGATCTAAATCTCTGAATTTATGAGAGAAGTTTAATTTGGAATGACTGATATTTTTTTGAGCATTGCATGCAGTGTTCTTCTGAGGATTATTTCTTCTCTTACAACTGGTTTCCTCCAGTTGACTATTCTTGTTATCCATGCTAAGCTGTTTTGGAGACTGCCTAAAGCACGGCCTCTCCTGCTCTTCTGCTATCTCTTAGTCCTTAATTGGCTTAATTTTCCTGCCTTTCTGAAAGCTTCCTGCTGCTTTATTCCCTCAGTCGTTGCCCTGGTGCATTACTGGTAAATGTTGTCATGACTCCTGTCTCTTGCAGCTTTGGAGATATGTTGTCCTTTACACTGACTGCATTTGTTGAGCTGATGGATCATGGGATTGTATCGTGGGATACATTCTCTGTGGCATTCATTAAAAAGGTAAATCTGTAATCAATGCTATCTGTTCTGTATCAGTTTAAATATTTGAGGTGAGTTGTGATTTGGGTTTGTTTTTTTTTTTGTCTTCCTTTTTTCCCCCCAGGTACTTTATTTAGGTCATTGGTCAAAAAAAGTGCATGAAAATGGGATTAAAGTGCTGTTTCAAACTATAAATGTTTGTAGCTGCAGAATCTGGTTCAACTTCTGTGGAAATCAGTTGGAGTGAATTGGGATCAAACCAGTACTAGGCTTGTTACATGAGAAATTGCTTATTCAATTACATTGTGACCTCCCTGTGCAGAAAAAATACAGTTAAAGTGAAAAAAAAAAAAAAAAAGTATTTTGATGTAACGTAAACTAAAATGAGTGATGCCATATTTCTAGGAAAAAACCGCAGCACTGAAATGTGTTCTCTGGGATATTGGAAGAAGAGAAATGAGTTAGTTTACTATTTGAAATTGGGATGATAACTACTGAGTTAATCGAGCTGAATTTTGCCCCTCTGAATCTTATAGTTGCGGTATATGGTTTTGAAACAGATCTGTCCACGACTTGCAACATATCATTCTTTTCTTACATATCGAAGATGTACGAAAGCAGCAGAACCATGGTAGTACTATTTAGGTACAGAGATTTAGAAGACTTCAGAAAAAGTTCTTGTTATTGATTTAAGCCTTTTCAGTTACTGGGGAAGAAAAACTCCAAAGCCACATAATTCTTTTTACAAAGAATTTTCAAACCTGATTGAATTTATCTTAAAGTGCATTTGTACAGGTACAAAAGGTATCAGTTATTTCACTAAAATTATACAAGAAGTAGTAATTAAATTATTATAACTTGTGGCAAAGAAACCTTCCTTTTAACAAAGTGTATCAGAGCAAGGTCTTTAAATTTAGTTAAAAAATTGCTACCATTGAAGGAAAGCAGAAATTTACTTTTGTTGCCAAAAGTGACAGAAGGAACAACTATGGAAAAAAGCATTAGATACTTTAGATACTAAATCTCAGTTTTGCTCATAAGAAAAAAATAGTGCAACTGATCAGAATTTTGGTCTGGTTTTTATTTTTTTTTTCCAATCTCGCTGTCTAGATAGGTTGTGATGATGATTGTTGTTATCTTTAAATGGCGAAGAAAATTCTACAATTGCTTTTAACTGACTACAGGAGACACCAAATCAAGTCCAGAATGCCTTATTTTCTAGGGGATCCTACTATGGAGCATATGAAGAAACTTGCTTAAGTTAGTTTAGAGCATTTACTTTGTTATAGGCTAAAAACAAATATCTTTGTCCAGCTTTTGTCCTGCTGATTGTATTGTAACAATAGAAGAAATCGTGTTCCCCCTTTTTAATGGCTCATCTCTTCTGTCAGGCACTTCTGTAGGCTTCCCTGGATAATGACCCAATTTAAACAAAACAAATAAAACAAAACCAAAATAAACAAAAGACACAAACAAAAGCGTTTTCACAAAGTACCTATGAAAACCAAAAGTGGCAAGTAAAACTGGAAGTGAAACTATTGAGCAAGAAGGGACCAAGGAGAATGATAGGGGAGTTAGAAGAGAAACAGAAGGACAGACATTGAGGAAAGAGTGGTCTGACCTGCATGCGGTTGGGAGCCAGAAAGGCAGAGCCCTCAGTGGTGCAGTATGGACATGGGACAAACCTAGCAGAGCACCTTTGGACCATCTCTCATTTCTGTGGCAGCAATCTACAACTTCATCCTCACTTGCTTCTCTGACATTTGCTTTTGACAGGCCACTTGAGGTCCTTGATGGGCTTGCTCAAGTGACTGACAGGACAGATAAGGGACCTGATAAGTTTTTGCTGAGGGGGAACTTGCAATCAAGTGCTTCTGCCTTTTGAAGCTGTCTTTCATGTTAAATGAAAACTAAACTTGAATGGGGTTGAATTAGTCTGAATTTTTTCTTGAGTAGTTTTTTAACTTAAAAATGTAGAAGCTGAAGGAGACCTCAAGGAGAACGCCTGACTGTTTCTAATAAATAACAGTTGGGTGCAGACTCTCCCATCCTTTGAGCGCCTAAAGAGTGCTGTTCCAACTGCAGCAAGTAAGATTGCTGCTTTCAAGGAGAGCTTTGTTTCTTATTTTAAGGGAAAATTGCATAATTTGGAAAAACTTCCTTATGATATGCAAAGTTCTCTCAAGACCTTTTTCTTACTTATGATAATATATAGTTCATTTCCAGATTCCATAGTTGCCTAAAGGATTTGGATTCCAAATTAGAAAAAGTTGCAATGATTGGTTATCAAAATTGTCCTGGTTCTGGCCAGGACAGGGTTAATATTTGCAGTACCTAGGAGTGGGCATGGCTAGGACCCAGAGGTTATTCTGTACCAATTCACATCATTTTCTGGGGACAGAGGGAGGAAACCCTTCTGGATTGGGGTAGTATGGCCATGGTTCAGGTATTCCCAGTTTCCATGTTGTGAGCATTCCCATGTGATTTGTTCACCTCTCTTGTGCTCTATGTTATTGATAGTGTTGCTGTTACTGTTCTTTTTCTTTCTTCATTGCTGTTTCTAGTAAATTGTTCTTATCTCAACCCATGATATTTACCTTTAGTGCCTCCAGTTCTGCTCAGACCTGTCATAGGATGTAAGGGGGAGAGAGTGAGTGACACATTGTTTGGGGTGTTTCGGTGGGAACACTGAACTGAGAAATACTATTCCTGAACCATGACAAAAATGTGCTATGCAAATTTGGTACTGCCATTAGCTCCTGCAAGAAAAGTAATAAAGTTTGTAGTATTGTTTGAGATATTTTTAAAAAATCTTTAGAAATTATTTATATAATTGCTGATTTGTAAATGTATGATACAGAGCCCTAATGCTGACAAATTGTTTATGTTCTAAAATACATTGTGCAGAAAAACAGGGTGGCAGCCAGAAAAGTATGTGTCTGTGTGTCACAACTGTCAGTTGTTTTTTTGCTAGTCATGTGCAGCCCTAGATCCTTATTTAAAATTATATGCACCCTCTAAAATTTTACTATGCATTAAATCTTAACAGAGACCACAACTTGGGGATTTTTCTGTACAACAGGGTAGTGCAGGCAAATAACTAATGAACATGCATAATGAAAATAAGATCTGTTTCTTTCACTGTTTTTTCCCTATGTATTCTCTCTGATGCAGCTTTTAATAATAGTAATAATAGTAACAATAGTAATAGTAGTATTGTTATTATTATTATTATATAACTTTTTAAAAAACTTTTGAATTCTGTCTTGTGCCTTAAGTGACGCTGAACTAGGAAGAGAACTCAGATGATATAATTTAGTTTGCTGTAGGTTTTTCATCTACCCTCAGTTTACATATTTAGCTCCTGTTTCAAAAGATCATGAATGCGTAAATTCACAGTCAGATTCCAAATTTCCCTTGAAATTGATAGGAAATTAGGCACCCAGACTCTTCTTTTGTATGTGGCTATATACGTTCTAAGAGGATTATGCAGATTTTAAGGCTACAGGTATTTTGCTGAAGAAATAATTTTATCCTTAATGCGACACACCCATGTGGCAGGTTTGCATGTGAGAGTGGCAAGCAATCAAGTTGCTTCTTTCTGGAAAAGATGTAGTGTTTCACTGAGCTTGCATTACTTTATCAACCAAATTTATGATAAATGAATGCATTTTTGGATGTCTAAAGCCCTCTGCATGTGGTGCTTAATAAGCAGAAAATAGCAAATTAACACAAAATTGATCCTGTCTCTTCCCAAGAAGGACCCCCTTTTTAGTCCCCACATCCAGAACGTCAGGTGTGGGAATAGGATTTCTTTTTGATGCAATTTTGTTCTCTGTGGAACTTGCATGAGTTATTTTTCAAGGTAGACAAGCCTATTATTTCTAGCCAGACTTCATACTTAGCAAGGTGGTTATGACTACACATTACTTGACATGCAAGTTACCTAGCAGATGTTTTACATCTATGTTCAGTGTGATATGTCTTTTTAAACACACAAGATAACTTTATACCTTGTGTTTGTGTTTATGATAAAAGATGTTATGTCCAAGGTCAGGAGAATAAATGAGGCTAAGGCAACCTTTCCTAGGCAGAGCTTCCAGTTATCTATGCTGTCACATTTCTGCAGGTCTCTGATATGAATATGTTATATCCCTGCGAAGCATTAACTGCCACTTGAAGGAGCTGCTGCACAAATAATAATTCCCAAAGGTCAGGGCTCCTAAAGAGGTGAAAGAAATCTGGCAATTTTGGACACAGTCTGGACACACTCTTTTCCTGCTGCACAAGCAATCCATGGATGCCTGAAAACTGAGGCATCCAGGGGGCACTTGGTTTAATGTGTGAGCAGTGCAGAATTGCTCTTTGTGCACACTGTCACTGCTGTGGGCCCTGTGGAGATCTGACAGCTCTGGCTGCAATTCATCAAAGCACATCTGGATTACCATTGAGAGGTCAGATAGCACAGCGCTTCTGACATGCAGATTGTTGCTCTAAACAGCACATTGTTCTTTGTATACTATTGTAAATATTACTTGGCTCAGGACTTGCTGGGAGAAGATACTGAGAGTCCAAAACAGAAAAAGGCTTATTGAGTTGCTTCTCTCCTCCTGTTTTCTATGCATTCATGGCTTGGTTCTTTACAGAAAATAAAAGTATATTCTCTGAATTGAGTTTCATTTGGTGTAGGATGTTCTTTCTGTGGTAATGCAAACTAAGTAGCAGAGCAAACAGCAAAAAGCGAAAGTGCCGTAATAGATAAGAAAAAGAAAAATCTGTCCCTCTTTCCTTCTTGTCTCCATCCAAAATTGGCTGTTTTGCTCCTTCAGAACAACTTAGGATGTCACAAGTGCAAAACAATACCATTGTCCATGTGTCAACAATTTAATGTGACTTTTACAGGCAGCTGGACAGCTTTTCCAAGCATAGGGCAGGTCTTTCTTTTTCCTAAATGGAAACAATTCTTAGGTGTCAGCAAGCTTCTAGAATTGGAAACAGTATAACTACAGTATTGGCTTGTAGCAGGAGTACTGAAGAGACGTGTGAAATTTTCTGTAAGGAACATGCCAGGCTTGAAACAGGGCCACTGTAGTCTGTTACTTGGCTATAGAGAGCAAGTAACTGTGGTCACACTACACTTTTGTCTGTGCTCTCTTGAGTGCCTTTCATTTTGACTGTGCTGGTGTTGGTGTATTTGAAAAAACCATGTAGCTCTTGCTTCCTGCATCAGTAGAAGGCAGGTTTCTTCCTGGGAAGCTGGGTACACGGGCTGGGCATCATGCAGGAGAACGTGTGTTGCCATATCTTATTGCACAGCTGTGTTGACTCTGCAGATGAGTGTGAAGGTTGTCATTGCCACACAGCAAAATAGCAGAGGTCAAACTTGGTTTTAATCAATGTGCCATTTGCTTGTGGCAGCTTGCAGTAAAATGGAAGGTTATTAATAAAAAGCTGGACTCTAGATAGAGTTATGAAACCAGTTGTCCTAATCATCAACAGAGTTTTAATTGGTAACCTGGGAAGAGCTTTCAGCATTTTTAGTAATAGCAAGCAGAAGAAAAAGGCATGTTTTTCTAGATTGTGTTTTGCCAGAAAGCTAGATTATAGGTTTGTCTTTGGAAACATTTGTCTTAAGCCTCGATATTTTTGAGAGAAAATTGGCTGCACAGTTTTTTTTCTGGAGAAAATGAGAACTACTTTCCGTGGTTTTTTCCAAAGTTTCCTACACAAAAATTATAAATGTTTAATTTTTTAATGCTGATTTATCGTGTTTGTAATGGAATGATGAAGCATACATTTCAGTCATGTGAGTATTGACAATAATCTTTAGTGACTTCTGCCAGCTGTAGAACCTGTGCCACTGTGTTCTTTAATGGTATATGCTGTGCCTGGTTGATCATTTTCAGGTATTGATTGATAACTGCCATGTGGATGTGACTACCTTTTATCCTAATGCCTTTCTGAACCATGTCAAAAGTTTTCTTTCTTACTTTTCCGTATTTTCATGACAAGATGCAAATTCTCTGAATGATTGTATTTGTAGATAGCAAGCTACGTGAACAAATTTGCCTCGGACATCTCTATCTTGCAGCGTTCTCTGGCAATCCTGGAATCAATGGTGCTCAATAGCCATGACCTGTACCAGAAAGTAGCACAGGAGATCACAATTGGGCAGCTAATTCCACATCTGCAGGGGTGAGTATCTTTGACTACCGCTTGATATGCTGGATATTTTTACCCCCGAAAATAGCACAACTTTTGGAGAAAAACCAGTAGTATAAAGACCAGCAATCAAAGTGACTGTATAACTGGTAGCAATCTTTCTGGAGCTGCCTGGTCATTAGGTTTTTAAAATTTTCTTTCACTTGCTTGTTTTTCTGTAAGCTACCTATGTAGTTGGAAATGGGGAATGGAAAGAAGAGCACTCTGTGGTAATGAAATGCTTAATGCCATTAGCATACAGATGGGGTTGTTTTGTTTGTCAGACTCTGGGAAGTGTGTAAGACAAAAATTGCTCAACTTTTGCTGAATGTATATTTGAAAAGGGAAGGGCTTTTTCTTAAATAGTAATGTGAAGTGCTTAAATGGATGGAAGCTGCCCCTTGTAACATAGAGTGATGTACTGTACATAGGTATGCTTATCTCCCACCTGGGACATTTTCAATGCACCTGAAAAGCTTTAATACCAGCAGATGCATTCCCAGAAGCCTTTAGAGAAGATTACTCTTCCGATCTCCAACTGTTGTACACCTCATGGAAACCAGTTATCAGACTCTTGATATCGTTCGTGGAGGGTCAATGGCAGTTCATTCCAACTTTTTTGAATTCTGAGTCTCCCTTCGGGACATTATTTCTCTCTCAACAATGAAGACAGCCTGGTTATGACCAGCCTTGGTACCTAACTTACATGGTTAGCATGAAGTTCAAACAGCTCTTCCACTTTTACCTGCAGAAATGCGACTAGAAGATCAGTTTCTACAGCTCTTGTGCATTTGTGTTCTTCTCTCACATTTACAACATTTTTCCAAACAGGACAGACCAAGAAATCCAGACGTACACCATTGCAGTAATAAATGCACTCTTTCTTAAGGCACCAGATGACAAGACGCAGGTAAGTTGATGAGGGTTGTATATCTATGCATCTTTAGGAGAAAAAGTATTTCATATTCATGCCTGCAGTTGTCCCAGTCACACTTTTCCTGCAGTTAATTCAAACTGAAACTAGTTCTATTGTTTCATGCTGGGATATAATTAATTTTAATGGAAGTACCTTCATCTTGAACCAGTATTAGGAAAAATTAAGCATTCTTCCATGCTTTTGTAGTTCCCTGTGACCTCATATGAACCATATTGACTGTGGCTAACTGTAATATTTATTGTACTGAACTCTTTGCCAGCACAGCTTGTAAACCCAAGCTGTTTTGGTGGAATGTTTTCCCCCCAGATTTTTTATTAAAAAGTGTTTTTTTTGAAAACAAAAATATCTTGCTGTGTAAGCATTTAATGACTTTTATTGTGTGCTATTTTAAGTTAACTTTAGTGCCAGATATCAGGAAATATTTCAAGATTGCTACTTGATGTTAAATGGGGATGGAATGTGAAGTCTTATGAAAAAGCTAAGTTTTATTTGTGTTTATGAAGTTACTAGCCTGTGTCAAAACAGATTTAGTCATTTATTTATTTAACATTTCTGTCACAGGGAACAGAGATTATAATTCTTGTGGTGACATACTGTTACTGTCCAGAGCAAGTTCACTGAGAGCTGCTGATCAGTTCTGACAAGGACTTTCCTTAGATTTATTTGCATTTTTAAATGTTGGAGACTGTTTAAACAAACATCAAAGGCCTAATGAGGGTTTTTGAGGGGGGATTGGTTGTTTTTTTGGGTTTCTTGTTCTTAAAAAATATTTTTAACATTGCAAGCAGGGAAAAGTATAACCATGATTTAATGAGGATAAAATTCACTTCCCTCAGCCCCTCTTTTTTTCTTCTTCCTCCAATACAGTCTTCTGTAACTAGGACAAGAAGGCATCTAATAACGAAAAATTAGATTAAAAACTTTTCTTACAATTTTGGCATAAATTTATAATAGATCCTTGTAAGAAACCTAAAGATTTTACTTTTTACATTTATAAAGAGTTGCTGCTGTGTTTCTGTGAAAAGTATGCCTTGTCATATTTGAAGTGGCGGAACAATGTCAGATGTAGATAAGACTTTAGTATTAATCAGTG
This sequence comes from Muscicapa striata striata, assembly GCA_030060385.1. NCBI lineage: Eukaryota > Metazoa > Chordata > Aves > Passeriformes > Muscicapidae > Muscicapa > Muscicapa striata. The sequence goes on along the minus strand of JAREIS010000453.1, from coordinate 117,102 downwards.
AGCATGTGTTCCTTGAATGACGGTAACACAGTGTATTGCCAGCAAGCAAAACTGTATCTTGCCAACCGTGTAACTACCTAGTGAGGCTGGCAGTAAGCCAGGCAGACTTCACCTGTAGTAACTGCTTCTGTCAAAAATTGTTACTCATGAAGTTCGTGATCATCAGGAGATAATGATCTACTGTGGCTTTGAAGGCTAATAGCTCTGACACTTGCAGAAATTTTTCCTCAGCCTTTAATAACCCAGAATATGCAGTCAGAATCTGTTTGGTTTCACTTTATATCTGTCTTGTGGTTAATTAGCCACCGTACAATAAAACATACAATAAAACCATACAATAGAGAAGATACGTGTCCATTGCCTTCCAAATAGCATTAACAGATGACACTTACTGAACTCTGTCTTTCTAATACAATGAACTGAGGTGATGCAGTCTCATGCAATTATCTGGTGATGGGCACTCAAAAGTTAATGTTCATCATGACTAATACTGTTAGAAGTGAGAAGCTGCACCAAAACTCATATGACTCAGGGAACTTTGGTACCCTCTCTACTGCCGACTTAGAGGCATGATATGGATGGCTGCTCTGCAATTAAGGAAGGGATTTAAATTGGCACTGCTATCTAAATTCTTTCCCTATGCTTTTTTTTTTTTTCTCTCTCTGTTCCTGTAATGCAAAACCCAAGAAGTCCAAGATTTTTCTTTTTAATGAGTACTCCCTGGTTGCTTTCCTTCTTCTGCCCCTGTCAAGGACGAAATCATCTAGGGAAACCTAGGTTACTAATAAGAAAAGAAATTTTAAAAGTCTATTGTGAAAGAGCTGAGAGTTTGAGCATTGAAGTGATACTGTGAATGTTTGAAACTCTTCTTTTGCATTCGTTTGCATTTTTTTGCAGAGATGTTGCTATGGGAAATGAGATGGCAAATTTGGTCAGATAATTCATGTTCTCATCAGCTAGTACAATACTTATATTAGAAGAGGCAGCTTATTAGCTGCTCATTAGGAAATGAATTTTGGAGATAAATTTGATTTCGATGCAAGTATTGGTTTTTTGAATTGTTTTTGAATTTGAAGATTGTTGCTTCAATCAATTTTAGTCCAATGACAAAAAAAAAACCCCAGTATCTTGATAACAGCTTTTTAAATGATAGCTATTAAGAGAGTGTAACAATTTGATAATCTTCTAAATAGAAGAATTTCGTTTTTATTATTTTCTTTGCATTGGATGCAGAAATACCATCTTATATTCTGTACCTGTTAATCTTTTGGCAGCGGGTACATAGTTTGACAAGCAACATTGAAGTATATAATGTGCCTGGCACTCCCGCTGCAGCTCAGTTGTGCATTTCTGGAAGAGATGGAAACATCTGTATCATCCATTCCTTTGCTCCTTTGCTGTTATGTGCCACTGAAACCTGCACAGCCAGAAAAGGCTTAAACTCTGAAGCTGAGTTTCTCTTATCTTTGGTCCCTTGTTCCTTCTTTATCACTTCCATGTTCTATTGCAGCACCCTTTATCTGGTACAAAGAAAAGCATTCAATATCTCTGACTGCCTCCCATCTCACAATAAGAATTATTTTCTTTTTCCGAGCAAGTTCTTGCCTAACGTTTGCTTTATTTACACTGTTTCTGCACATGTGTTTTAGTCATCCATTCTTTATATGTTTAATGTTATAGTCTAAGTTTTTTCTGTTTTCTAGGGGATTTTTTGATATATAAAAGTGACTAGTGTGTATTCTGCATTAATCCAGCTCTCACGAAGTTTAGCAGGAATGCACTGCATGTGCAAGCATATCTCTCATACACACATATACACACATTTCTGATGGAAGAGCTCATGGAACTTAAAAATAGGTTATGCTCTTGTAGGTATGGTTAAGATTAGACTCTTACCCTTGGTAACTGTAAAATGCTCCCTCGTATGCATTGTAGGACAGTTTGCAGCAGGGACAGTTGGGATCAGCTGCTTAAGCATATTTACCTCCATAGTGATTTCAGATAGGTCTAGAAAGACAAGTTAATTTAAGGCAAAAGAGTGGACCAATGTCAACAATGCTACTAAAATACAAGAGAGAATTATCATTTGTTGTAATTAAACAGCACGGAGTTGTACGCTGATGTAGTGAATGAAAGTTAGAGCACTTGACTTTAAAACAGCTGAAATATTAACATAAATAAGCATTTTATTTGACACCTTGTTTTAAAGTCCTGGCTGGCTTTCAGTCCATGCTTCCTTCTGTGTTGTTTGTGGGAGAAAGTTGTGCTTGAACAAGTGTGTAAATACTCTTTTGAACCCACAGAGGTCTCTTCTGAAGTCTTTCACTACTAATTTTGGATCACCAAAGCCCTCAGCTTGTAATGTACTTTTAACTATCTTGATCTCTCTTCACATAGTAGAGTATTCTGACTTTGTGGTCCCCCAAATAAGGCATACAGTCATAATGCTGATATGCTGCTTCCTTTCATTTATAAGTAAGAATGCAGAAATATAAGACATTTTAAGTCAGTGGTTTTTTTCTGGCTATGACACTAAAATACTGGCTTCTGGCTATTTTTTTAATTTATTTTTTTTTAATTAAATCAGGAAATGGCAAACATTTTGGCACAAAAGCAGCTTCGTTCCATCATCTTAACTGTAAGTATATGGTTGCCAAAGTTACTGTTGAGTAGAACAGAGAAAAGGTGACTCCATTTTTGGTGTTTATAGGTCTTAATATATTTTAATTGCCCTTGTATTTTGATATGCTTTGAAGCCTTATAATATAGAAAATAAGGTTTGAATGGTGGTTGAATGGGCTCAAAACTGCTTTTTGGAATGGTTGTTTTCCTAGTCACAGAAATTGTGGTTTCTTCATGAAAATACAGTATTAAATACACCTGTGTTTTTTGGTTCTTTTGATTATTCTGTCTTGATTGACACAATTCATCATGACTTTCACACAAGAAGCATGAATTCAAGCTAATGAAATAATTAATGAATATAATATTGAAGACCTGCATCTGCTACCATGAAAAATCATGGATTTTGCTTTTGACATGTAAGCAGATTACAGATTCAGTGGAATGAGGGAAAATCTATCTCTGAATGAGTGTAAAACAAACCAAACAACAAACAACTCCTTGCACTTTCTCATTTGCTATCATAATTTCACTGATGCATACAAAACCCCCAGAATTTATTTCAGAAGGCATGTTTTTATACTGGCTGAGTTCATAAGAAGCTTGGAGCAATTGTAAGGATGATATGCTTAGATGTTTATTTATCGTCATAAAATGCTCCAGTGCCTTTTGGCAGACAGATTTTTTATTCTCTGGAACTGTATAACATCAGTTGACATATCCATCTCCCACTTGAAGACTCTTTGTTATGTACTTTGCTGTGTTTGGAGGCCTGGGTCTGTTTCCCGTATAAAACTACTTGGTGTTTTTGGCACACCAGGGATTTTTAAGTTGTCCAGCAGTTTAGGGTTAGCTTTCTGAATGCGATAATTCTGCACATATAGGGTATCATATACTAATATATTTCTAGGCAGTCTCCTTCTCATACAGATTGGAGTTTTCTAGTAGAGGCAGGATTGTGGTGTGATGCTGACTTCCTGTTGAGCCCTGTTAAATCACTGTATTTTCTGCTTGTATTTGCAGCCTGAACACTTTTCTCCTCAGACAGCTACTCTTTTAAATATTTTCTTGATATAATCTCTTAGAAAACAGTAAATTAAATAGAGAGCTCTAAAGCTCTTGGGATGGAATTGTTTTGTCTTTGAAATGACTTCTCAGCATTATTTTTTTAATGCTACTACTCAGTATATACACAGACCCTATCTAGTGTAAAGTTGTGTCTCCTTAAATTACATAATACAGTATCTGAATCAGTAGTGCTAATCCTAGTGGTTTGATTTTTGGGGGTGGGGATGGGATTTTGTTTGTGTATGTGGTTTTTATGTTTAGGGGTTTTTTGTTTTTGTTTTTTTTTTCATTTTTGGAGTACAGATACACAGTTGCATAGCAAGCACATAGTTAAAAATGGAAGCACCTGACTTCACCTACTGTAATTTTCCAATTCACCAAAATCTGTCTCTCTTTCTTTGCAGCATGTTATCAGGGCACAGAGAGCCATCAATAATGAAATGGCACATCAGCTGTATGTCCTGCAAGTACTTACCTTTAATCTTCTGGAAGACAGAATGATGACAAAAATGGATCCACAGGATCAGGTAAGCATCTGGCACGATCTGATCTTAGCAGGAAGACAACAACTCCTCACTGATGTACCTAAAGCTCTTCATGGAGGAAAAAAACCACTTGCTAGGAGCATTTACAAAAGTCATTAATTTTCTCTGTCTGTGAAATTGGGTTATGTTTTTGGTTGTAAGAAAATGCACTGGCTATTTCATTCCTTGTGCAAAAGTACAACAAAATGGCCAGACAATTCTTCTTAACACGTAGTTCCATGAACTGAATTTTCTATCCTCCTGAGCAGTAGCCTGAGCAGCTGTCCAGCATTGGTTTCCTTTGTGCCCTTTTCAGAAGCACTAGAAATGTATGGTCCTTCCAAAAAGTATTTCTGTAGAGCTAAATTAAATGTTTGCATGAAAACTATCTGGCATGCTAGTGTTGAAGTTAAATTGTGTAACAATAAACCCTGGTTTTGTTACTGGGAACCTATAAAGTACTTCATTTGTTTATTGCTTGCTGTGTGCAGACATTGACTTTAATATTGTTCATTTTGCAAAAAGTGACATCCTCTAAGATGTTAAAGAGATTTAAATATAAGGTTGATGAGCCATTGGGATGATGTGTTTTGTTTCTTTAATTTTTGTGGCCTTCATTTAGGCCCTGTACAAGGAGGAACCTGATTTTATTTTTAAGCTGAAGTCATCTTAAGACTTGCTGATAATGTGGAGAGGAGAAGGTGGGACAGTGAGATAGTTTTAAACATAAGTAACATCATGCTGTAGGATTTTATGCTTCCTAAGTTTGAGATGGGAAAGTTTGACTCCTAGGAATATACATGCAGTCAATTAGTGCACATCTCCATAGAGAGTGACTAACACAGTCATATATTATAATTTTCCTGGTAGGGTGGTTATCACTGTCTTGAGACATTTCCAGCTGCAGTAAATCCTCTCTTGCCTATTTCTGTGAAAGTAAAAATGGATAATTACCAAAATGAACGCAGAGTGCTGAGTCTTTTTGTGTTCATCCAGCAAGGTGCTTAAGTACCAGCTTAATTAACAGCTTAATTTTAAACATGTGTGATCTCTTGGCTTCTGTGTTTAAAATTGTGTAGTCAGAGGCCTTGCTAACCCGGGTCCCTCTTCCGAAAGTTAACACTTAAGCACCTGCGTGTGACTCTCGTAAATGTGAGGACTTTAAAAAGTGGGAACTACATGGTCATTCTTGCTGACTATTTCTCCAAGTACGAAGTAGGGAATTTAGACACAAAAACTTTGCGCAGTGCGGAGGAATACATTGTTTCAAAACACCTTTTGTGGTATTGTGTAATTAAGTGAGAGATCAGTTATTTTAACAATTTTTTAAACTTTGCTTTAACGTAGGCTCAGCGGGATATCATATTTGAACTCCGGAGAATTGCATTTGATGCCGAATCTGAACCTAACAACAGCAGTGGCAGTATGGAGAAACGGAAATCTATGTACACTCGAGACTATAAAAAACTTGGATTTATTGTGAGTGTTTTTGTGTGATAGTCCACTGAAAGTGGGTGCATGTATCCATTATAGTACATATTTTCATTAGTCTCTTCTCTTACTTGGTTTTCTGTCTATTTCCTAAAAGGGAATAACTTTTCTCCCCTTCCCTAGAAATCCTGCTAGCTCCAAATGACAGCTTTAGCAGAAGCCAGGGTGCTGGAATGGATGCTATAAACTCTTTACAAGGGATAGGCAAGGAAGAGAGGTAGTGGAGTAGCCCTGTTTGTTAGGGATTGTTTTGACTGCCCAAAGCTTAGTGATGGTGACAATAGGATTGAGTGTTTATGGGTAAGGACCAGGAGGAAGATCAGTAAGGCAGATTTCATGGCCACCTGTTATAGGCCACCCAACTAGGATAAAGGTGCAGGCAAAATATTCCACAAGCTTCTGGGAGAAATCTCAAGATCTGTAACTCTTGTTTTCACAGGGCACTTTGATCTTACCAGCTGCCAGCTGGAAATATGATACAGCAGAGAGGAAACATTCTAGGAGATTCCTGGAGTGTGTGGAGGATAATTGAGGCCAACTGTATGAGGTTAAGTAAGGCAAAGTGCTTGGTCCTGCTACCCCATGCAGTGATCCATACCTGAGGAAGTGTGTCTGGAAAGCTGCTCAGAGGAAAAGAACATGGGGGTGTTGGTCAACAGCTGGCTGAATATGAGCCAGAGTGTGCCCAGATGGCCAAGAAGGCCAATGGCATCCTGGCCTAGATCAGCAATGGTGGCCAGCAGGACCAGGGCAGAGATTGTCCCCCAGTACTCAGCACTGATGAGGCCACATCTTGAGTACTGTGTTCATTAAGAAAGATATTGAAGTGCTGGAATTTGTCCAGAGAAGGGCAGCAGAGCAGATGAAGAGTCTGGAGCACAAGGCTGATGATAGCAGCTGAGGGTGTTTAGCCTGGAGAAAAGCAGGCTCAAGGGAGACCTCATTGCTCCCTACAGCAAACTGGAAGGAAAGGAGTGTAATAGCCATGTGAGCGTCAGTTGCTTCTCCCAGGTAACAAGTTACAGGACAAGATAGTTTTATATTATTTATATTATAAAATTTCTTCATGGAAAGGGTTGTCAAGCATTGGAACAGGCTGCCCAAGGAAGTGGTTGAGTCATGGATCATGGAGGTGTTTAAAAAATGTGTAGGTGTGGCCCTTAGGGACATAGATTAGTGGTGATCATGGCACAATTGGACTCAATGATCTCAGAGGTCTTTTCTAACCTAAAAAATTCTATGATTCTAGCAGGAAGAAATAACTACCTGAAGTTTAAGCATGTAGTTTTATATGACATACCACCATTAGAATGTAACTTTTAATGATATCTTGGATGAACAGGTGTTGCCTAATGGGTCTGCGACAGCCCTGTAAAGTCACTGTAGTTTGTTAGCGTTAAAATGGATTTATGAGCACAATAAATCTGAGGTATGACTCTATGGTATTCATTTATACGGACTTGTGTTTTGATTGCTTGAAGTCCTTCAATCTGTGAATACGGGATGCAGAATCTCTTCTACCCTGACTTAATCAGATGAATTGGAGTTCTGGACTTGCCTAAAACTCAATTGGGGAGTACAGCATTATCTAGCTAAACTGTTGCACACATTTATATTAACGAATAACATGTATTCTTCCCCCTCTGGAAACAGAGCATGCACATGTACAGTGAATTAATATCTTGATTTATTGCTTACTCATGTTAGTATGCAGTTTTCTTTCTCCTTAGGCAAAATGGTATGCTTCATATCTCCTGTGATTCATTACTGTCCTTTTGGCCTAGCAAATATACACTGAATATTGTACAGTAGCCCCAGTTAGAGAGAGAGGTTTTCAGCACTCTTGGTGCAAACTGAAACTTGCTGTGCAGTTTGAGTGCTCTGCCCAGCTCTGTGGCATAGGGCTCAATTCTCCCAAAACTACAAAGGAGCTGGGTAGAGCCTTTCTGTGTTCTGATAGCTGTTTTCATTACTGATGAATGAGGAAAAAATTAGTGCTGGATCAGTGCTGTGTATGTGTAAGAAGTAATTAAGTAAATGGATGGGAAGGGAGGAACCTGGCATTTTGGGGCTGCGAGCATGATAGCAACACTAGTGCTTTGAAGGAGCTTTTGAAGCTCAGTGTGAGGTTTGTTTTTTTGTGTGTGTGGGGTTTTTGGTTTGTTTTTGTGGGGTTTTTTTTGGGTTTCTGGTTTGGTTTTTTTTGTTGTTGTTGACTCATCCCTCAGCTTCATTACTCCCCATTGAGCTGTTCATTGGGAAGCCGACTGAAAATATTCTGGCAGTTGTCAAGGGTAACTACAGCACTGTTTACTGTTTATGGTAGTCTTTCAAAAGGGGATTGGAAGCAACACTTAGGAGGGCATGGAAACTGGATTAAAGCAATGGAGAAAATGTAGAAAAGCATAGTGGGAGATAAGAAGCAATATGGGAAAGTAAGCTGTGGAAAAAGCACCATAGCAAGAGCCCTAATGGGTGGCAGGTTATTCTATTAGCAGTATGATGAGGCAAATTTCAACATTGAGGTATGAGGAGAGTTATTCTACTCTTGTACTGAAGCCTTACTTTGAGATAAGAGTCCAGGTGACACTGCAGGTACAACTTTTTTAACAGCTGAAGAGGAGTATTACCTTCCCCCCAGGGCTAGGAAAGGGAGCAGGACCTCTTGTGAAATCTGGCTGCTTATCCCCAGCTTCATACATGGGCAGTGTTCTGACTCCCAGCTGCCTTCACCCCATCTGCTTCTTTTCAATCAAGTGTCTTCAGTGCTTTCATGAGCTGCAAGTAGAGGGTTACATTAACAAACTCATCATGATCTGAACAGTGTGAGGTTTGTCTCCCCTCTGCTTCAGCTGTGTGGCACAAGAAACCTGCCAAACAGGAGTCTGACTTTGAATGCTGTCTTCATTCCACTGGTGCTGATGACCAGGAAGTCAATTTCTTGAGCTGATTAAATATTAATTTCAAGAGAGAAAGTAAAACCATTTTGCCATTTTAAGTTGTTCCTGGACTGCTTGTTCTCTTTCTGTACAGGACATGCAAGAATTCTGTTTATTTTTCTCAGCAACATCAGAAAGCCTTACCCCACCACAAGTGTAATGTCAAAAAGAGACAAAGTCCAGAAATAGTTTCAGAAGATTACAATGTAATTTGTAAAGCTGCATAGAAACTTCTAGAACTTAGAAACTTATATTCAGCTAAAGCAACCACAGGTCTTCACCAGATGGTTGGGATGACCAAGTAAAAAGATTTTCATATGAGATAGTTGTGAGATTTATTAAAATGCTGACAAATGCAACAAAAATGACCCAATTAGGAGATCTGGGATACATTCCACCCTATTGAATTATTTCTTATTTTCTGAGTAAATTGCAAATAGCCTGAATACTCTCCCTTCTATTTGAGTAAGCTTAATTCCCATAATTGAGGTGGAAAATAGTTATAAAAAAACCCCTCGTGATCCTGTATATTTTCATCATAATTCTTTAAACAGCACTGCTGTCTTTGAGAAGTTGTAATGAATGTGTTTCTTTATATGCAGCTCTGAATAAATTATAAGAAACTTAGCATATTTGGAAAAACATCTCCAACAATCTCATCCGGAACAGTTTTTCTCAAGTTTTCAATATGTAGAGCTTCTGAAGATTTTTGTTTGTTTGTTTTGATTTTCTTCAATTAAACAGTTTGTATAAATGTTAAAAGCCAATATGGAAAGTGAGTTATTTCATAATTTTGTTGTGCTATACTAGAATTTGCTAGTGCAGCAAAATAAAATGTGAGTTTATGAAGGAGATATGAAATCAGTAAGGGACTATCTGATAGAAGGTGACAATTAAAAGAGAAATTGAGAATGGTGGGATATTCTTTAAAAGGCAGGCATGGGCTTGACTTTCAGGATATTAGTGGTGGTGGCATAAGAAAGTTAATATATACTGAAGAAATCTTCTGATGAAATGAATATGGGAAGCAGTGATGAAAGAAATACCATGCCAAATTAGATCACCTTTTGGATTACAGAAACAGAAATAATGTCATTTTATGCAGTCATACAAAGAGTAATGGTGTTCATTTAGGACCTCTGGCAAGAATTTCACCTGCAGGAAAGCATCTTGTTTGTGGAAAAAGATAAGAGAGATTGTATGATGTAGCCACAAAAAAAGTTTGAATGTTAAGTTAGGATTTATCTGGAAAGATATTTTCAGAACATATGAACTGCTGAGGCTATTTTTTGCATTTCTTAGACATCATCTAGAACACTATATAATTTCAGTAAAGTCTGCAGTGACTTGTGGACTGACTGAATGTGGATTGTGTGCAGAGGATGAGGCTTGTGCAGTGATGAGGAAAGTGTCTTACAAGAGTTGACTTTAAAAGGTTGCCTTTTTAGCCAATCAGCCTAAACGCTGTGGAAATCTCAGTTGTGTGTGCCAGTGCTGAGAGGAGGAAGCTATATGTAAGGTAAAAGTCAGTGATGGCAATTCATTTATAGGAGAGATTTTTAATTGGAATGATGAGGACAAAATTTGCCACAGCTTTAAAGATGGAGGTCAATCCATTATGAGAATGCCACAATGGTGGGTCCAGGAAACTAAGCACATGAGGACTCTCAAAGAAAAAACACCAGCAACCAAGGTTGCTTAGAGCAGTCTGAAGAAGACGTGAATAATTAGATGGATGATTTAAATGGTGGCGTAGTTGATTTTTTAGACATTGCAAAAACTTTCTGAGAAGAAGCACCAGCACAGATAATTTGGAGGATTTGTCCAAAAAGTTTTGGAAGGAAGGTTCAAAAACAGTTAGTTAGCTAAAGCATGCCTTAGGCAAAATATAGACCTGAGGAGCTTCTGAGATTTCTTTCAGACTTGTATTTTTTTCTCTTATTCATGTCCCAGATAAGCAGATAATTTGTTTTATCTTAAACTACTTATCTTTAATCTACTTTATCTTTTTAAAAAATCCCTTGTTTGTATCCAAGTAGCACTTTGAAGATAAGAACTAACGGTTTTCTCATAGGTTCTTCTGTGGTGCTTCTCATTGTCTCTTGGAATAGTTCATTAGCTGACAGTAACCTCAGTAACCTTGACATCATGATATATTCCCCAGATGGAGTCCCTTGACTCTGCTGAATGGAGGTTATTGGGAAAATAATTTGCAATAATGTCATTATTACCTTGTAATCATTACCTGCAAAAGTGGCAAACTCAAATGACTCCAGGATTTTAATTGCTATCCTCTTCAACCTACTTAGTAGAGCTCTGGTGTGCTCACTTGGGAGCTTCTTTTCCTCCTCCATAATTTTCATGACATACTCTATCTGTGTCCCATCCCTGCCCCAGGATTTGAGAGTGAAGGATTAAGTTTAAGCTTTGGAAAAACATGGGGGAAAGGCATGGTTTTAGTGTTTGTTTTCAGTTTTCAAATGTTTTAATTGGCAGTGAATTAAATTAACTTTACAGAAGTCAACTCTGTTTTGCCCATGATGGAACAGTCTCCCTGTCCTTATCTTAGCTAGTGAGCTTTTCCATCCTTTTCCTGCCCTTGCTCTGTTGAAGAGGGGAGTAGATGAGCAGTTGGGTGGGTGCATGGCTGCTGGCCAAGGTTGACATACCACATCTACTTCCTGTATTTTGCTAACTCTTGTCTTTAGGCTGTTTCTGGGTTTATTCATTCAGCTTTGGTAGTTTGCAGGTTCCCTGTGCTGTGCTATCATGCCTTGTTTTCCAACTTTTAGCTTCTCCGGCCTTTCTCTTTCAATTTCTTTCCTTACTCTTCAGGTTTGAATGCCCACTCCCCTTGAGCTCTTTGTTCCATTTTGATATCCAGCTGGGTCTGTCTCCTTCCAGCATGTCTGATCATTCTTTGTCATTCATTCATTCATTCATTCATTCATTCATTCATTCATTCATTCATTCATTCATTCATTCACTCTCCCTGATTTTCCACTTTTTTACATCCTCACTCTTTTCTTGTGAGGTGGTTCTCCTCTGGATTTTCCAGTCTCCGTCTCTCCATCTCTTCCTCTCACCCTGTTTGTTCCTCCATCAGTATGAAGCCTGCTCAGTCATTTCCAACTTTTGCACTGAAAATTGTCAGGACTTTCTAAAGACAGATGCAAATTGCATTTTTCTGTGCTTTATTTTCAGAGGATGGACTAGGTTTCGTTTAGCCTTGTGAACCAAAAATTAATCTTTGCCTCTCTGTGTAAATTTCACTTGCCTAATAAGTGCTGTCCAAGACATTAAAAACTGGAAACAGCATTTAGAAATACAAAGTGTTGCCCACTGTAATAATAGTCAACACAACAAGCCCCACCTCTTAACTGATCTATAAGCAAAACACTTTTCTTTTCTTTTTGTTGCCGTAAGGTGTGAGGTTCTGGCTCCAATAGTTCAACCACAGATTATTTTTTTCTAAAGATAGAGTGCAACATTTTGCTTGTTATTCTAGGCTGTGAAATAGTTGCACAATAGTTTTGCACAATTTAACTTCAACTATTGATATATTACAGCCTACTATTCATGATAAATTATTTGACTGAAGATTTGAGTCACAGGTTTACTGGTGGTGATGTGTGCATATTCAAAGAAAGTTCAGATTTCATAGAAAGTCAGTAGATAAAGAATTAGGTCCTTGTGTGATGATCATTCATTCTTTATTATTGACTGGCAGAAATTAAAGAGTCAAAGCAAAGTCATGCAGTGAAAAGGCAGTGCACAATTCTAGGTAATTTGCATGGTGGGGATGAGTGGTAGTCAATTTAACAGTAGATTGAGTTGGGCTCTAAAATGTTAACACAGAGCAAGACTGGGATGGAGTTGGGATGCCAAATCCTGCAAGAGTATGAATAGTCCTTAAATTCTATGGAGTTACTAATGTCAGCTGGATCTCTGAAGCCACCTTGTTCCAGCTGGTCATCTGGATTAATGATACCAGTTTGCCTGGCTAGGGAGAATGAAACTTTCCTAGGAGGATGGGTGAGAGGGAAATGGACAGAAGCAAATGCCATGTGATGCATTTACTTACCTATTCTTGTTGAAGACCTGAGGATGGTCATTTTTTCTTCCTAAAAAACGAAGGTCTAAAATGCTGAAAAACTCATCACAAAGATTGTGAGTGGTCGTCTGCAGCTATTTAGTTCTCATCTCCCTGTTACTTCCTTTGGTAGATGACACTCTGCAGTGATTGTAGGTTTTTATCCTTTGGGAAAACTTTTCAACTATAATAAAAGCAATGCATCCTTACATTTAGATTATCTTGTTGGCTTTGGCAGTGGCAGAGGAACATTTTTAGAACAATGCTGCATATGTGCCAAACTAGATCTGATCCTTTAAAATTTTAGACGTGAACCTTTTGAAATTTTAGATTGGTAAGATGTAATCACTGCCTTAACAGTAGAACAGCATAGATGACAGATTTGCCTGTACTACTGAAAACTATTAGTAGTTTCCCATCCTCCTCCACTGTTTCTATTCCTAAAATCCTCTCTTTCTATATGTACTATTTCAAAACTTGTGAAATCACTTGTTGCTATGGAAAAAAAACCCAACTCTGAAAAGATTTTGTTTTGCTGAGCTATTCGTATATGCCTTGCCATACCTTCAGGTCAGTTGCCATATTTCTGTATGTAATTGTGGCTCATTCTAAAGTTTAGCCCTTTGTCATTTAGTACTGGCAGCTATTAATTAAACACCTTTCAGCACAGCAAAATCAATATTTTACAGCACTCCACCAGAAAGGAGATTCTTCTTCTTCTCTCCTTTCATTGTAATATGTAGTTTTCATAAGATTTGAGTATCCTTTTATTCAGCAGAGGTAAATTTGCAGATGGTAAAAAAGAACATGCTCTGCCCTTTGCCACTGAGATTCCCCTAATATTGGACCAGTGGGTTAAGACAGGTCTGTACATAGGATTTTTCCTCTCCTTTTAACCTTTACAACGACTAGAGGTTGCTCGTCTCCTTTTTTTGTGAGCTTCATTCTGTCGTTTTGAGGCTAAATTTTTTCAGTGGCTATCTTATAAATAAGCCATTACTGATTTATTCCTCATGTTAAGCTTTGGAAGATGAAGACTGATCATATGTATTCATTTCTTGGTGCTAAGAACAAGTTTAGTTGTAATAGTGATTGTCACTTTCAGTGTTGGTTTTTTTTTAAGTAAAGAGGCAGAGTTGGAATTTCATATGACTGTATTTACATTCATAAACACATATTTGTAAGTGTTTGAGACAAAACGGATCTTGAGGACCAATTCTTTTATTTCTGTTTTCACAGAGTGTAAATCCTCTTGCTGTTTACAGGAGTATCACAAGAACATGATCAAATCACTGGGAATAACAGCCCAGGACTTCATGTAATATTAACCTTAAAACAATGAAAACATCTAAGCTGATGCGAATGTTTGAAATGCTTGTGAATTTTAATTAATATTTTTTGCACCATCTTGCTTTCTGCCCTAGTACTCCTGCACTTCTTCTATGCCTTCCCACTCCCAAATTCCTGACTTTGACACTAACCTCTCACTGTTCTGTGTGCCCTTCTACTTACCCTCTTTTTCCACTCCACTTCTGGTTTGCTTTTCTTCTCTAAGCCTGGAAGGTGGGGTCAGAAAATGCTGAGGAGAGGCAACATCTTCAGAAAAAAATGTGTTCCAAGGAGATTTGTTAAATTCAGTTAATCCTAAGTATTTATAATACAGCCAAATGCAGCATGTTCAAAAGGAATTTCAAGACTTACACAAGAGTAAGTCTTAGAAGCGTTCCTTGCATATAATGAGTGGGCTTGGATTTTGACAAACAATTATGTAAAAAATGATTTTGTTAGTGCAACGCAGTGCTTAATAAAACATTCTTAAAAATGGTCAAATAATTGGTAAAACTTGCTAAAGCTTTTGCACAGACAGAAAAGTCTAGGTATTCTGTTCAAACACTTGAAATAATTTTAAAGCATCTAAAATTAAAGTTTAAAAATGGAAAGTGGCAGATAAGTTGAACTGCAGGTGACACAACCAGATCTACCTGTAATTTAGATATTTTTCTCAAGTTTCCCTTTGCTTTTGGTATCTTGCTTCCCTGATGTTCCCTGATGAGCATTGCTGCTTGATAGATCTCAGGCAGAGCAACCACAAGAAAGGCACTGAAACCTGTGTGAGAAAGGTGAACAAAATACATGAAGTACAAGAAAAGAACAACAGAATGGAACAGTAAGGATATATAAATTAATTGATGGTGATACTAAAGATGTAACTAATGGTTTTATTAGTATATACTGGCATTTAGAGGAGCTGCAATCTGCAAGCCAGTTGTTAATTTTACAGTTTATTTTTCTGAATCTATATGGAGATGATTCAGTCTGAAAAATGGACTTTTAAAAATTTATTTCCTGAAAATAAACTAAAAACGAAAACCAAAAATAAACGCACAAAGGCTCTGTTTCACTTGTGAAGTCTTCACTTTGCTTGTTGAAAAACAAAAGAATATTTTAATTTATTAGATGAATATTTTTGATTGTTTTACAATATGAAACTCCATGTGGAAATCTGACAGAATGTGTTCTAAGAGAGAACTTAGATCTTCTTTTTACAATAATATATTCTCTTTAAAGTAATACTGAATGTCTGTCAGGATTGTTTTTCTTTATAGTTCACCTACAGATAGAAATACTTGGTTTCCCTGCTGTATATGGCGTGATATTATTTGGAGTACATTGGAATCTCATTTTAACAGAAAGCTGGTAACTGAAGTGGAATATTGGGCAGCAGAGGGCATCAGTATCACATCAGATGCATGTTGCTCACTGAAGTTTTTCAACAGCTTGCTTTCATGACACAGAATCATTTCGGCCTTAGAAATATAGCAATAACTGTCCTGACTGTAAATTCTGATTTCTCAGTTGAATGCCAGCAGATGTTTGATCTTTAGGCTAAATGATACCTCTGTGGGTTACTTAACTTGGTTTGCGTGTTACAGTTTGTCATATAGTGCACGGTAAATATTTTCCTTTCTGACACTTACTAGTGAGATATTTTATCCTCCCCAAACTAATAGTTTGTTCCTACGTCTGAATGTTTTTCAGCCTTGTGTAGATTTTAGGTTTTTTTGTTGTTTGGTTGTTGTTTTTTGGTTTGGTTTTTTTTTGTTTGGTGTTTTTTTGTTTTGTTTTGTTTTGTTTTGTTTTGTTTTGTTTTGTTTTGTTTTTTTGGCTGTTTTTGTTTTTAACCTGCCAGGAATTTCTACAAATCTGTAAAATACAGGATTTTGTGAATGTAGTTATAGAGCTAATCAGAAAAACTTACATTTGATGCCAATTCAGACTATGTTCTGCAAATGTGAGCATTAGCAGCAAAGCATCTATCTCTTTTCAAACATGAGAGGCAGAAATCCAGAAATCCGTCAAGTTTATTCTCATGCTTGGTGCTGTTAGGAGCTCATCGGTGTGTGACGTAGTCTGATCTTTTCTGTAAGCAGAGTTTCATAGTTCAAAGTTACCATTTGCCATAAACAAAGCATTCCATGGTGCCATGCCATGTGTTTGGTGCTAGGCTGTGAAAAAGCAGGGCTGTGCTGAAAAGAAGATTCCTGCTGGAAAAAAATCCCACTGAGATTTTCAACCCAGCAAATTTCATGCTGAAATTCCACTTTTCATAGTGACACATGTTTGCTGAGATGTTCAAGTCAATGTGTGATGGTGGGAGATATCTTCTCTGGTGTAACTTAGAGCGGGGTAGGCCCCAGGGTTAGTGTTTGAGCCACAAATCTCTTTGTTAAGCCCCTAGACCACTCTGAGCACTGCAAGAATGTGTGGGCAAATGCCTGCTAGGCACAAGCAGGGGAACGGCTTGGTTGCCCTACATGTGAGTGAGGTGGCCACCCCACCCGCCCATCCCCCAAGAGAGAGGGGTGACCTCCTCTGACCAGAGGGGCAGATGCTGTCAGGGGACATCACATGTTCTCAGCCAAGTGTGATCGAAGTGTGGAATGAATACTCAAGAATGACAAAGAATGAGATGAGTGGTAAAAACTGAGAATTGATCTGTAAATCCCAAAGACAGTGAAATTTTTCTTCATTGTCAGACTGTTGTCAGCAGATCCTGGGTGCTAACAGATGAATACAAGAGGATTACTGCTTTTTGGAGGCATGAGGTTTTGAAAGGCTTAGAGAAAACTAGGAACTTTTTCTTATTAAGGAAAATGGGTTATGTTGTTACCAGGAAAGCCAGACCTGATAATATGTGCATCTGTGCAGTAGAGAAGCTACTAATTTTGTATAAACTTGGTGCTGTTCGTCTTACCTGATATGCACAGGATGAGCTCCATGGGTCAGATGCATCTTTATAGGGACCAATAAGAGAGACCACAAAATCCATATGTTAAAGCTACTGTTCTTATTTACCATGCAGCTGCATGTGATTTCCGAGGACTGCTTCACCAGAGCTATGGGCATCTAGCAACTTGAACATTGGTAAGATGTTCAGCCTTTTACCATAGGCAGCTGAATTCCTCTTAGCTTTAGTCCTTCCAGAGGAGAACAGATTTAAAAGAAAGAAAGAAAAAAAAAAACAACAAAAACTTGATGGGCCACTGATCTTCATTGACCTTTTAGTATCACTTCCACAATGAAGTTAAAACCAATCAAAATGAAATATGTGTGATTGTGTGGATTGTATAACATCATTGCTTTTGTGCTTTGATTTTTTAATTCTTTATTTCATGATTTTGTGCTTATTATAACTATTAGTTGAAAGAATTATCCTTTAAATCAGTTTCTTAATGAAGATAGTTGTTTTGAGAAGGGGGAATAAAAGGCTGGTATTTTAGTATTCAAACTTTTCCAGTATTTTCAATTGTGAACTTGCAAAATAAAAACATTAAACTCGTTGTGATTTGAAATAGCATGCTTCTCTTTAAGAAAATCCACTAAAAATATAAATGAGCTAATTTAAAGTTAGTCACAATAGAGCATTTTTTTTACTTTTTTCTTTTATATATAGACTATTTATAGTTTCAGTGACAAGTTTTCTTTGCCATGTGCATCCCATTTGTGAACTCATGGGGGCAGGCAAGTTCCACAGATTTAAATGTAGTTGGGCTGAATAGTTTATTTCAAGTGTATCACTACAGAAGACCACTTCACTGGGAGATAGGTGAATAGTATATGCCACACGTCTCAAAAAAAAAAAAAAAAAAAAAGAGAAGCATCCCCCACAAAACTGGTAAGACATAAAGACATCTCAGTCCTTTATTGTGTGAGTCTCATCTGTTTCCCTAGACTTGGCTTGAATAGATGGTTCTAGACAAACCCTTGCTTGATATTAAATGATGGCAGTTTTGTGAAACTGTAGATTCAATTTAATGCTAATTACAGCAAATATTTTATTTAGGTTTATGAAATTTTTCGGTGTATGCATGCATACAAACAGGTAGTTGGTTACTAACATGTGCATATTGCTTTTTCCTCCTCGTCTCATTCCTCGTGGGATTTTTTTGCCTATTCTAATATTTAAAGGATGGTAAATATCATAGCACACAAAATATTTAGATTTTCTTCAGTTACAAGGAGTTAAAAACATTCTTTTTGAATGTGAGATTTAATTTACCAAGACTTGAGAATAAATTCAAAGACAAGGGGAGAAAGGCACTTTATTTTTAAATAACCAATTTATTTTCCCAAATTAAAAGCACCTTCATATCTGAATTCTGAATATTTTGGTAGTTAAATGTAGTCAACTTGTTACACAGCCCCTACAAAAAATCGTAGAGTAGTAGAGATGTGTCTTCTTTTAAAATATCCTTATTTTTAAAAAAACCTCCCTACATTTTAGTGTAGCTTCATCTTCTTTTTGTCATTTGTCTGGAGGAGACTGAAGGCAGAGAAGAACAGTACCCAGACACGCAACACATATCAGCATTTTGCAGAGCCCAGCTCTAGTCAGAAGCGTTTCACATTCTTGTAGAGGGAGGCAAAGAAAATTGGAAGTCAAGGGAGCTGAAGTTCCCTAGTGAATGGATCCAGTGTTTTTTTCATCTTTGTGGTTTGTTTTATGTTTTTTTTTATTGTTGTTGTTTGTTTGTTTTATTAACTCACTATTGACGACAGATGAGGGTTGTTATAGGATGGCATAGTTTATTGTTGACTTAAGGCAGAATATGGACTCAAAGCTTTTAGGAGTGATTGGTCATCAGAGCCTGGCTGTTTGTACTCCAACATGGGAAAGATTTGCCTGTAGAGCTGGTAAGTTTTTACTTGGGCATGTCCATCCAAAGGTAGCTAATATTTCACATATGTTGACAGCTTCTTTGCTGTAGATTAGTTTTCGTCCTTTTTGATTATTAGAAGCTTGTCCTGGTCACAGGTAATAAAGGAAGTGTCAGTCGACGAGCCACAGAGCTCCTAAATGGTAGCTGGCTTTTCCACCCAGTTTTGCAGGTCTGTATGCCTGGCTGAAAATGCCATTCCAGTTCTGTTTTTCAGAGCTCTGGGACAGAATTTTCCATTTTAAATTTGGACAGCTTTTGCATCTGGCTGCCAGGCAGCCAGTTGATTCGTATGGGTAATTAATTTTGAACTGGGGTTTTCTCAGACAGAGGGCTGACTTCTCTCTACTATACTTGAACTAAACATAGTCTGAGGTTTTCGTTTTGCCCATGACAGAGGTTTTTAGCCAGATTGTTTGGAAAGGAAAATTGCAAAACCTTTCTACAGAAACATCTAAAGGGAGACCAAGATCTATCCCAGCTTACCTCGTGATGCTTGGCATTAAGTTTAGGTTACTTTCTAAGCTCGCTGTTCTCAAAACAACATAGATTGTAAAGATGCAGGGGTGTCTCCAGCCACTGCTGTCAATGGTAGTAATGAAATTCCTAGAGAACTATAACTCACTGCACAAATGTAGTGTAGATCTTCTTGTTCTGTTGTTGTGCCTACCATAGTACACAAGCATCGTATCCTTACGATAGTTGCTGCAGCAGGAAGGATCCCATTCAGAATTTCTGTCTTCAGTGATGACATAGGAGAGAGACCACTGCATCAGTAAGGTGGCTGCTTCACATGTGGCCTCCCTGTAGAAGCACATCCTCAGGAAAGTTTTAATGATTATTTTTGCTTGACTGACTTTGATTTTACTTTATTGATTATAATTTAAGTAATTTTTCTTTAAAAGGAAATACAACTGAAAGTTTTTTAAATTAATGCTCCTCAAATTTCAGATGCAGATATTATGTCAAAAAATTTAGATAAAACTGCCCAGAGTGTAACTAAAACAATCAAATACATGCTCTCATAGTAGTCTTAGGCTTAAAAAACTCCAAGCAGCCCAAGATTTGGCACAATTTCTTTTTTAACTTCTCATTTTACTTAATAAAAAGGTCTAGAGATTCTTTTTTCCTTGTTGATAGGCAATGGAACTCATTTGTTTGGAGCATATGCCAAAATATATATGTACAGTCATTAACTATTTTGTATCTTTTCCTTTAATTTTGTAAAAAAGTTTGGTGAAGAGCTGTGAATTTCTCCTGAATTATGGAGCCATTATGCTTAAATAATGAGTGGAAGTCACAATCTGCCTTACTGAACAGGCATTAAAACTTCCCCAAACTCAAAAGAAGTTCTCATTACAAAATTTGGCTTAGGAACACTAAGTCTAACTAAGTGACACATTTGATAGGAGTCACAGAGATAAAACTGCTGAGGTAAATTTTGAGTCTTGTGGGTATGACTTTCTAGTTGCAAACTTTTAATCTGTGTTTATTTGCAGTGCTCAAGATGGATTAATTTATTTGGCTTGATGTACCTACTAGCATTCTTCACACTGTTTTCTCACATAACTGTCTTCTTCCTAGCTTGATATTTCTCCTGCTGGGTTGGATGAGAATTTATGCCTTAGATTCTATCTGTATAGAGAAGGCAAACTGCTTTAATAACATTGGTAAAATTAAACCAGTCATCTCCCAACACATTCCGAAGTCATAAGAAAGCCTGTATTTATAACAGTCATTCTTCTAAGTTGAGGGTACTATGTGCCAGTTCTTCCCAGTGTACTTCATAAGTGTTGTAATTAAAACAATACAAAGGTGGCTTGCTGTCCAGGACATGGGTAGTATATTGCATTGTGATTCTGTAAGAGCTGAAGCTGTCTGAAAAGCTGTACCTCTTGGTTGCTCTCCAGCAGCCCTGGCTGGAGGGACATTTGTTTCACACCCTTGCAGCTGAGCCCCTAGAAGGTCTCATGAGAAGGGTCCCTAATTCCCTGTAGTGAAAGCCATCTGGAGTAACTCACATCTCATCCAGCACCAATTTAATCTAAAGTGGACTGACTTTGCCCAAAAAGTCAGGGTAAACAGGAAACCTGGCAGGGTCTGGCTGTAAAATGATCTGGTAATCTTGGTAAATAAACTAGTGTGGCTTTTAGTTTTTTGACCCAGTCCCAACTATATCTGCAACTGAATGTTTGACTGCTTATTCAATTTTTCTGCAAGCTTAGTGGCTATGGAGAGATATCTGAAAGAAATTTTCCA
Source organism: Muscicapa striata striata (assembly GCA_030060385.1). Classification (NCBI taxonomy): domain Eukaryota; kingdom Metazoa; phylum Chordata; class Aves; order Passeriformes; family Muscicapidae; genus Muscicapa; species Muscicapa striata. The sequence goes on along the minus strand of JAREIS010000453.1, from coordinate 95,888 downwards.
TGCTGAAAAATTTAATTGATATGACCGCATCCCATTGATTCCTTCTATATAGCCCCAAAAGAGTAAATAACATGTTACTGCTTGATAAGTGCGTTTGCCCAGTAAACATTACTTCAGTAGTAAGAAGTCAATAATCTGTGAAGTGCTAAACATACATCCAACTCAAGATGGCTCACAGTTTTTGTGCATTGGACAAGATGTGATCATCGGACTTACAGCAGTCATTTTGGATTCTTCTAGGTTTTCAAATTACCGGCAGCCTGTAGGGTTTAAGATTTTGGAATCCAAAGCATTAGCTCCATGTAATTTCATCATGTAAAATACAAAGAATTATGCAAGAGTCTTTTCTCTTGCTTTATAATGTGTAATTTATTCATGACTGAAAATATGTAGTGCTTTGGACATATCTGTTATGGTCTATTTAGTGATTTTTAGGCTATTTAATTACACCTCCTTAACATTTAGATTTTTGAAATTTTTACTGCTATAGCATCTTTACATGACTGGGACAGATTTCTGGTGGTGACTTACATAGAATTCTACTGTTCTTTACATTAGATTACATAGTAGCTCCATGAATTAAAGATATATGGTAGTCGAATTATTGCTTTTTTTATCTTTTGTAGGGAAAATTATGTACATACAGATTGTGCTTAAAATTTCTTTGCTATTGATACGGTCAGATTTATATTGGTGAGGTCAAACTTGATCCAGCAAGTCTTGTTGCTTAACATGTTACCTAGATAGGAATGAGTTTCATTATTGGAGGATAACATTTGTAGTCTACTAATATGTATCCCAAAGCTGTCATGCCAATAACAACAAAAAGAAAAGCAAACATCAAAATTTCTACCTACTAGTAGAAATGGACAAATATTTGCCATATTTTGCAAAGCTAAAAAGAGCTAGAGATTAATTTAAGGAAAAACCACCATCACTGTATGCAGATATAATTTGTAAATCTTTATGAAAATTATATCCAGTAGAAATATACTGGAGTTCTTGATATGTGGTGGAATAGTGGGAATGTGATTTAAAGGACTTGCACTGAAAGTATCTTAAATAATTTTCTTCATGTTCTTTCAAATATATAGCAGTTACTGAGCTTTGGATCCTTCTCACTTGTGTTGGAGTGTGGGGCTTTTTGTGATTTTGTTTGTTGTTCCTTTTTTTTTTTTTTTTTTAATTCAGGAATCCTCCAGAGACGTTTTCATTCTAGCACTGAGTTCTGTTGTAAGCTTAAAAAATAGGCTTTGGAAGAAAAAAAAAAATCACATTTGCATATTTAAATAGTTATTGAGAGAAAAACAAATATGCTAGGTCTTTATTGATTGCATAGAGGATGAAAGTTCTGAAGTCACTGTTATATCTCATTAGGTGTGATGATGGAAGTGGTGTGCAACATCATAATCTCTTTGAATACAGTTCTGTTAATAAAAAGATAAAAGTATTTCCTCATTAAGAATTTTAGCTACCTCTTCACAAATGTTGGTTTAGTGTAGTATTTTTCCTTATTTGTAATTCTTGTGTAAATGAACAGATGGGAACATTTTGCATGTAAAACTTCAGGTTTGTTTAGGGAAGGGGTAAATGGTGAGTCTTTGTGTTCAGTGATACTTTTAACATAAGTTTGTCAATTAATAATTCACTGTAAATCTCACTTTAAAAGTTCCCGCTCTTCTTGTCCTGAGTACTAAGGAACAAACATCCATAGTTTGTACTACTATGATTTCCTGATATGATCCAGGGAAAGTTTTGCAGAGATGCTGTACAACCCAGTATTTGCTTTCCTTCCTAGCCCACAGAATAGTGCTTTAAATTTAAAAGGAGGAAGAAAATGAGTGAGTGAGTAATTGAAGATGGGAGAAAGAAATTGTTGTCCCCAGTACTATCTTGGTAGACAGAGTGCTTCTTTTTCTGTTTAAAAAAAAAAAAAAGAAAAAGAAAAAAAGACCACTTTTGAGAGGGTTCATTTTAGAAAGACACCTTTAAAATTGGATTCTTGTGACATTTGGAAGTTGTTCTATCATCAGTTACTTTACAGTCCCGACTCTTCCCGGGAAACTTCTGATGTGTCATGCCACTTACAGAAGTGAGGCATGAAGAATAGCGCTTCACCTGAGCTTCTTTGGGACTAGGAAGACATCTATTACTAGGTCTAGCACCTACTCCAGCTGCTTTCAGGACAGACTAAAATGATTTGGTGACTGATTTACATGGCTGCTGCACACATTACGAGTGCAAAATCTGTGATAAGCTGTGAATACCTGTCTAGAGAGAAATAAAATTGTATGTTAATGGCCTAGAAATGCAGGGAAATAATTCCTGTGCTTTGGCATGTTCATGTGGAAGACACTGTTGTTAGGAATAATGTAAGGAATGAGTGGTCTTTATTCCATTAGCAGTTACCATTGCTGTGAATAGGCACCTGGGTGCCAGGACACATACCTACTACTGAAATTTATACATCCCTCAGAGACTGCTGCAGAAGCCAGGAGTAAGACAGTGAAGCCATTCAGGATAGAAAAGAAAGTTTACACAACCAGAACTGTATTAGAATGCTAGGTTGTCTGAATGTAATTACTGCACTGGGATTTAGCCAGAATAGCTATCATATAATGAAATATGCCATGTGATTTTTAAATTATTTTTTTAAAATAGCATAAGTAGACGTGATTTTGAGTTCTCATCTTATCAAAACCAATATTTGTTTTTTTTCCCCCACAGTCTCCTATTGAATTGGCTAACAAATTCTTGAATGTTCTGATATATTAACATGTGTGATGTAAGTGCATAAGCTATTAAACACCACTCAGATGCTGAAGCTGAAAAATGCAAATATATTACTCAGCCTAGTGGAAAAAAATAAAAAATTATCTGAAAAATTGGAAGTAATAAATATGTTTCATTTGTGTTTCTTACTCTTCACTATTCATAACCAAAAAAGTAAAGATTTTGTACTAAATGGATGCAACAAATATGCCTGAAGCACTGTGTTCCATATATTTAATAAATTATGATGTAGGTGGGGTTTTTTGCCTACTTCTGAAGTATTCACTGCAGCATTTTAGATAATGTAGCTTTGTATCTCATTCTTAAACCCACTCTCAACTTTAATATTTCAACCACAAATATTCATCATGTTAAGAAAACAATTATTTTAGGGGGAGGGAGAAAGAAGGAAGGGAACAAAGTGTCTGACATTCCTTTTGAATTTGAAGAGTAATTGAAGGTAATGTATTGTCTCACACATGCCAGAACTGTCTGGGGGATCTTCAGCTATTAGCTGCTTCTGTATTTCTAGTTATTTAAATCAACAGAGCTGAAGATCAAGCCCTAGTTATACTGGGATTCCATGTGACAGAAACTTTTGAAAAACAGAAACAAACTGAAAAAAAGCTGAAAATAGCTGGGTTTATAGGCTTGACTTGGAGAGAAAGTAAAAGTGATGGAGAGATGGTTTTTCTGTTTGAACATAGAACTAGTAGTGATGGTAAGAGACAAAATGAGTCATCTCTACTAAATGCTATGAGATTCTTCATGTCCTTGCTGTTTTTTTGTTGATTTAGAATGGGGTAAAGGAAAGACTTGTTCAAGCAACAATAGGTCAGGCTTTTTATTTGTGTCCTGCCTTTGTTTTTCCATTGTAAATGCCAGTTAAATAAGTACCAGTACTTTAATAGCTCGAGAAATGTAGCTGGGTCTTGAAACTCTCTGTGCTCATCAGGTATTTATCCAATATATATTATTATACCCATATATAATCCAATATATGGATTATATATCCATATATCCCATGCTATAGCATGGGAGCCAAGAGTGCATGTTCAGCCCTGTGCTGTAGTTCTACTTGCATAAGTTTTTGTCAAACTGGTGCTGTAGTGTTCCCTGTTGACTGGTGCTTGCTGTGGTTCCCAGTAGCTTTCCCAAGGAAATGTACCTCGTAGACCTCATGACACGGTAAAGTATTAAACAATGTTCCTCAGGACTTGTACTTTATGGCCAAAGTGGAGGTAGCTTCAAATGCAGAGAGGGATCTGTAAGATATTCATGCTGGATTGGGGCGGGTGGAGGGGGGCTGGGGGTCAGGATTTTTGTGTCTGTGAGACTCAGCCTCACAGCCTCACAGTTTTCTCCTCCCTGGAACTGAAGTCTGTAGGGCTTGTGATATGTGTGAAGCAGTTTTGTACTGATTTTAAATGTTCTGATTGATAAATTCATCAGTGTGGAAGATGAAAGGTTGAGTTGGGGAAATAGCCATGAAAGGCAATTATTGTCTGTCATTCAGATGAGCAGATGAAAGTGAAAAAAAAGTTTAAAGGGGATTTTTTGAAACTTTCAACTCAGTAAGACATTGTTTTCCCTTCCTAAACTACAACTACCCTTCTGAAATACTTATTACATAGATCTCTCTATATAAAATCTGAGGTTCCACGCATCCCCTTGATTCCCTAATTAGGTCTGATTGTTTTCCTTGTACACCAGTAGCCCTAATCTAGAAATGTACAACCAACAGTTCTGCATGCCATCTTCAGACTAATATATTTGTCTACTTTTGAAGTTGCAGCAGGCATCCTAATGTATAAATTTTGCTTTCTACTACTTTTAATCTTTTATGTGACTGTGAATTATTGACTGGCTAAAATCAACGTATGATACATCTGAAGCTAAAATGGGCAAAAAGGTAGAATCAGTCATTTCTACAACTTTATGGCCTGACAGATTCAACAGAAAGAAAACTAGTAAAATGCATGCTTTTATCAGTGAAGTGGGTGGGTCAGACCCTGAGCACACTGCAGAAATGGAGTAATGGAAGAAACCTGTGCTGATCTTTGCCAGTTTTCTGGTAGTAAATGCTATTTTAAAGTACCTGTCAGCTGGGTCTGGCAGAATAGAAATGCCATTGCAAAGGAGCTAGGGATATCTTTCTATGTCAGAATGATGAGTGGAGAAGGAGACATTGCAGAGGTGATACTGATAAAAAAAGCATAGCAGAAGGGAGGCATTTCTCAAAGAAGAGATATTGGGACTTCTGAGCATCTTCTTTGGTGTAGCCAAAGGCAAATTTTCATGTCTAAACCATTAACTACATGAAGCTTAATCAAATGTACATTTCATTCCATCCAATCAAAAAATCAGCTGAATTAATGAATATTTTAGGCAACTGTAGTTTTTCATGTAGTATGTGAAACTGAACATTTAAAATATGTATGTGCATGTGGAAGCTAATGAATTCTAGTTCTATATGGTATGTTTATTCATTAATTCCATAGATGAAATTCATAGGTTCAGAACGTAACAAAAAATGTACCTGAATTCCGCAAGATGAATCTGCTTATTTTCATAAAAAAAAATTATCAGAGTCCCTTTGTGTTCAGGAATCCACAAGATCCAATAGACTTTATACAGCTAGGTTGTTTTTATCTCCTTTTTGTGGTTAATTTGATCTCATTCCATAGAAGTTGTACAAATAGGTGTTTTGGCGTCTGTTGGCTTAGTTATCTGTATTTTCATGTACTTTTAGTATGTAGTTCCACCAAGGAGTCTATCTGCCATGAATGACATGGGTGTCTGTGCTTCTGAAGCATTCAGCCTTTGAGAGACTCCCTTCCACAGCTGCAGAAGTGAATTACTGACATGCCAACCATATAGCGTCTGCATTTGGTTGTAGAGCTCTTCGAGGCATGGGCCATTTCCTTATTAAGAGTTTTCTGCTCAGCAAAAAACAGTTCGGTTGCCGAACATTTCTTGTCACAGCGCACTAACATAGTGCTCACCAACACTGCGGAACTGATAGGTTTTGTAAAGGTGCTCATTGAGTGATCTTGCTCTTTTCTTGCAGAATCATGTAAACCCAGCAATGGATTTCACGCAGACCCCTCCTGGAATGCTGGCCCTCGACAACATGCTGTACTTTGCTAAACATCACCAGGATGCTTATATTCGGGTAAGGCTTCCTCTTGTCATGGAGATCTTTGTAACTGCCTGTTTGCAGTAATTATGACCTGTTTACAGTTGATTTTGAAGGGTAGGTTCAAAATCCTGATATCATTAACAAAAAACTCTAGGAAGACAAACCACATGACACTAATACATGATGTAAGTCTGTAAAAGCTCTGGGAGAAAGCTGTACAGGTTTCTTGTCTGTCATTGCTGAGTCAAATATTCTAGATATTACTTTTTGCAAGTACTTATTTTTACTTAGGCCTGCAAAAAGAAGAGAAATTAGCCTGTGCCTTTGTCAGATGCATAATGGATGGCATAAACTTGGAAAGGAGCAGTTATGCTAATTATGCAGAATTCTCGGACCTGTTTCAAGTCTACCAAAAACTGACTGTTTTTTTGTGGAAAGCAGGATTTGAAGATCAAATGCTTTGAGAGGTGATTGAGTTGGTAGGATACTGTGAGTTAAGATGCTTTCACTAAAGCTACTGCTGTAGGAGAAGTAATTCTGGGAGTAAAATACATACAAAGCATCATGATTTACTTGTGTAACCCCTTCCTGCCCCCTGCCCACTCCACTTCCTAAATTATTTCAAGGTTATTTAAAAGGTAGGTAGAGCAGGTTAAGTGTTGCATCCCTACAAGAAGAAGCATACAGGTGAATAATACCTGCCTCTGAAGAGAACAACTTTTCATGAGCTTTAATAAAATCAAGTGCTTCCCAAGCATCAACAGAGCAAGCATAGATAGGAGTGGAGGATAGACATAAAAGTCAGTGTCTGGAGTTGATATGGATAGAATAGTTCCCCAAGAAAAATGCATATGCAAACCTGCTTAAAGAAGTTTGTGTATTGCAGGAAAACAGTAGACACACCATTTTCACTTAAAGTCAAGAGTGATCTTTTAATATATATTATCATCTGTTTTCTGTTTGAAGTAAATTGGTGTCAAAGCTCTAATAGGTTTGCAAAGGGCTTGCCAATATCTATGGATAAGATACCAGGTGATGAGATTTGCTCTTTAAATGGATCTTTCATCTCTGTCTGATTCTAGCAATAACTCTTTAAAAAGACATTGTGATAGTATGCAATATAGCAGTGTTTATTAATCCCTATAGACCCCTGAAATGAAGGGCTGTCTCAGGTAATGAACAAAGAATATGTTTTCTGGATAAACTATGCTGAATAGTGTTTTTGTTTATAAAAAGAGAATTTCTTACTGATTCTCATTAAGATTTGATAAGGTCTGGACTCTGCTACTTCATACTTCTGAAAATTCTAAGTTTAGAGAATTAGAAGTAGCCAGTGCTCCCAAAAGGGTCAGACGCATTTTAAAGAAGTCTGAAAAATTTGAAAGAGGATAAAAATTCTGTTGAAATAGAGCTTTCATTGACATCTCTCAATTTTTTCTTATTTTTTTCATGTTCATGTTGCAAATACTGTCTTAAAAATTTAATTCGGTGAAGCATGTAATTAGCCACTTTTTGGAAAGGATTTTGCTGCTGGCTCAGCCCTTTTTCTATAATGCAGTATTTTTGCTGCAGCTTTACTGAGATTTTTTGTTGTTTTGAGCTACCTGTTTTTATTCCTGCATGGTTCCTCTTAGGAGAGTCCCTGAGTGCTTTGTATTTCCCTCCTGAGAAAGAGTACACATCCACTAGAAGTACATAAGTACCTTATGCAGGTACTCTCAGATTCAACTGCTTGCCTAAAGCTGCTCTGGGGACTGTAAATGTGCTTTGGGGGTATGTTAGTCTACCCCCACCACTCTGAGGAGTTCTACTTAGTGTTTATACAACATTGCTGGAGCAGCAGGAACCTCTGAGATGATGGTGTTGTGCAACTCCTACAGCGTGGATAGTCTATGATTGCAAAAGACACCTACTTTGTATTTCTTAATCTCCTTGACTTGCTAGCTGGGGTACAGTAGTTTCCTGTGGGCCGTGACATGCCTGTTCCTTTTTCAAGTTCCTTATTTCACATCTGACATTACCTTTCATTCACAGCCTTCGGCTCCCAAAGCTCCCACAATGCCAATTTGCTCTACCTGTGCAGCCTGTTGACCTTGCTTATTTTTCCAGATGTATTTCCACTCCTGTACCCTAATAAAATTCCTCCTATGGTCAAGCTAGAGCTTCCACAAGAAATTGTTGGCTATACAGTCAGCTGTACACTTTCATCCTAAAAAACTTATTTGACTGGAGCTCTTCTCTTTTCATTGTTGATACTAGGAAATAGTTTGGTTCCTAGGAGCAGAGATTATTTTCAATTTAGCTCTTTGCAATGCAGTTGATTCTTTTGTCATGGGTTAATTCCTAAGCCCCAGATACTATCTCTGCTATGCAGCAATTGAAATTGAGGCTGAAAATCAGAGCTGGTTTGAAATGAACTGGGAATATCTGCAGTTTTCCCTGCAGATATTGTGATAGAATGTGATGTATTATGCAGACATTATCAGGAAGTCGTAATGGTTTCAGTGAGTGTATTGGCACTGCTGCATTTTAATGGGCAGCCCAATTCCCTGAGTCTGACCTGTGACTCTTAGGATGCCCCTGCCGCATGACCCTTAATTCTTGTATTAATGAAGATAATGGATGAGCAGAAGTTAGAAGAGAATACAGTCAATAAGTAATCTCTTCCCTTTTCAATCCTTGTTCTGTCTCTCATAAGAGATTCTGCTTAGAAGTAATTTGCATAATAAATAGATTAGTTAGGAAGGAAGGATATCTGAAGTGCCAGTAGAAAACTAATGCACTTTACCACACTAAAATAGGAAGAGTAAATGCAATTGCAATTTATTAAAGAACGTGGTTGTGAAGGCACTGCAGCAGATAGGTAACTCTGCATCTTGAAAGCAAAAGGCATTTCAGGGTGAAAATATGGGTGTCATGTGGTGAAGGAGAAAACAAAAATAACTTTCCCGCTTTTTATTCTTTTCTAACTGCTTCCCCACAATCCACTTCTTTCAGTCACGTTTTCCATTGTATAGTTTTACCTGAAAATGCAGTGATGCGTTTTCTTTACTTGCTGTCTTCTTTCAGATAAACACAGTGTTTATACAAACTTGGAGTTAACAGATTTTGTATCTCGGGGTTTCATTTGCCATACAATATGACTGGAGCCTCTAGGAGAAAGATTGTTTAGTGAATGGGAAAAAAATAAATGTTCTCTTTGACTGTGTGCTGTTATTAGCTATAATTTGTTTTTTTAAAAAGTGTCCCATTGAATTAGTTTCCTGTTGAGTTATCCTTTCATTCTCTTAATTAATTGTCTAGTGCTATCGGTGACTGATATACACTGGGGTTTTTCATGTTGCGCTTAAATAATCAATCATTATCATCAGAGGCTTGGCTTTTAAAAGGTGATGACATAGTATATGGAATGTATTGATGGAAGTAATGTTGAATTTCTGCAAGAAATTAAAAAATTTTCCACAGGAAATAATTGTCAGCTTCCCAGGCTCCATAATTATAGGACCGCTAGAGTGTATAATTAAATTTAATGAGAAGAAAATTATTGGAATAAGGCTTTGTGATGGATAATTTTTTGTTCTTTTTCAGCAGACAAGTCATGTGTTCCCGCACTTTCAATTTATTCATTTCCAAAACTACTTCATCTTCACATTCTACTAATTTTAAAAATAAAATTATAAGTTACCATTGAAGACAGACTTTATTCAGTATAGACATCTTGAAATTTTTCTTACTGGTAACTTGTAGCAGTGTGCCTTTTAATTTTCTGAGTGTAAAGAGGTCTGTGAAAAAACCTTTCTCATTCTACTGAACTTGGTTTTTCCGACTGACAAATTGGTGAATTGTCTATATTTTTCTTCTGTGTTTCTGAGCAGCTATATTCCAGCTAGTCCTATTCTAGGACTCACTGCTGCTTTGAGGTCAGATACTGCCTTGAGAAGACACATACTATGTCTCAACATTCTTTTTAAGCACAAGGGAGTTGTGCTTCAGGCAGAAAATGTAAATAAAATTACAACTTTGGGTCTGAACATTGACTGGTTACCTATTTTGGGTTCTGTCCAACTGGCTGCCTAATTTTATGTCAAGTTCTTTGCTCTTTAATAGGTTAGTGGACTCTTCATCTGTAGAAAAAATACCATTTTACTCTATCCTGAAATTCAAGTTTCATCTGCAGAAGAGAAAGTTTATCTCTTTTCCTACCATTTTAATCTATTTTTTTCAATATTTGTTTGATGTTGCATGTAAGATTTTCTTTATAAAGATTATCACTGGGGTGGGAAAGCAGTGTTGAAATCCATGCTGAAAATTGGATCAATTTTATAATGGATCCAATGCTACTAAATTTTTGTAAATTATGAGTAAGATAACTTACTCTTAGATAACTGTGCTCTTAGATTTTCTGTTCTTGCATTTTAAAACAAATTTTAGAGGTTATTACAGTGTTCCAAATTTAAAAAAAAACCCAACACGTGGACTTTGGTTGCACCAAGTGTTACTTTGATTACCTGAAAATTAGAAGCTGACTTGGCTTATGCTCAGTAGTAGAAAATACCCCTTCCCCTAAATTTGCTGAGCTGGTAATTTGGTTATTCACACAGTTGTAATGCAGGGACGCTTCTTCCCCAGCAGCTACATTTGGGGAGGCTGAGGAGGGAGCTCTTTTGGTTTGAAGCTTTCAGAAGTTAGAGAGGAGGAGCAGGTGCTGTTTCCATGTGCCAGTGATGCAGGCAGGAAGATTGCTGGCATCCTGCAGAGACCTTTCAGAGCTTAGATGGGTTGAGTCACAGTCAGACTGTCTGCTGTATACTTTCCAACCCATACAGTTGTTGTACAGGAGGCTGCCTACACATCCTTCCGTCAATTCACAAAGTCTCCTTGTGCCTACTCACTCTCTCCTGATCAGATAGGAGAAGTCCAACATAAAATTTTGGCATTTTCTAAATTAAATTGGGTTTGATTTCTGCCATGCTTTCTTCCCCAGAAATGGTAGGAAAAGAGATGCAACTTTTTTTTTTCTGTAGAAAGTAGAGAGAAAAGTGAGGCTTTTTACATTAGTCTTCCTGGTGAGTCCCGTGAATGAATGCAATTTTGTAAGAGACTTAATTGCCTAAGCCATATTCCCAGCTTATTAATGTGTTCTTGTCTTTTCTCTGCTCTTATCTTCCACTCACATATCTAAGTGTCTTTCTGCCTGCGTTTTGTTTCTTCCCAAACAGCACACAATGTTTCTCCTTTACATGGCAACTCTGAGGGTCTCCATCACTGAGAGGGATTGAGATGGGTGCTTCTACAGTTAAAGATGCAAAATCCTGGTGTGGCTGAATGCAGTATAAACGCAAAATTAGCTCTGAGGAAGAGAATCGTAAGGGAGTCATGGCACTCTCTGCACAGCCCTGTGTTGAATGTGCAGTGGGATACATATGGCATCTTACAGTCCTGCGTGTGTTCAGATCACTTTCCACCATTCACAGTACACTTAAACTTTCCCAGGTTTATGGTAGCTGTTGTCTAAATGACGTCCTGGTCCAAAGGGTCCAGAAATTGTTACAAGCCTAGCAACTGTCCTCAAAAGGTTTTGAATCACACCATGGGTTGCAGCAGTAGCATTCAAAGATTGGGTTTTTGTGGAGCCACAATCCCTTGATCTGCAAAGCTGAGATGTGTATGCATGAAAGAAAACTAGCTCTTGATTGTCACAGATTTTCCCATTTACTCCATGTCCAGAGCATTTGTGATGGGACTCTGGTTGCCAGGCCCATTGATGTGCTCTAAAGCTTGATGTTTTTCTCATATAGCCATACCACAATAATATTAGGGCACCCATAGGGCCTGTTTTACATTATGAAAGAAAAGAAAATTCAAAAACTTGATATATTCTGCAAATACTACAGGTTTTTGCCTTCACCTCTTCCATTGGTGAGCCAGGAGACAATTCCAGGAAAAGCATTGCCTTCTTACATTTGTGGGGGCATGGAGGGAGAGGAACACCTGACTGGTAGTTTTCAAACTGGACCAGTTCAATGCCAAATCCCTCTCACGTATCTGTGACTGTGCAAAGTGAAGAGCACATCCTAGTGCTGCTTCTGAAGATAACAGGGCAACAGACTTGGGCCTTAACACCATGCTTTATGGTTATGTGGTTGGTTCTTCATAGAGAGAAGAAAAAGAAGGTTCTTCTGCAAGGAAAGGAGGAAGATACAAGACAAACACTGCATATTTATCTTCAGATGGAAAATCAAAATTACAGTCTTGCTTCATGCTAAGGTGTTTTTGTGAGAACAAAAATGTATTGCTAGGTGAGCACCTGCAGAACCATGCATATTTAGCCTGAGATTGTTTGGTACTACATTTGTTTGAAAAGTATAACTTGGTCATAATTTTCCAGAAAAAAACCCCAACTTTTGCCAGTGTTAAGCCACCTCATATCAGCAGCTCCTTTCTTATTTTTCAGTATCTGTAGAAGGTCTCAGCTTTTCTTTTAGCTTTTTGTTTAAATTGCAATTCCAGTGTCTTTCAGAGGCAGGCAAAAATAACTGTTGCTTTCTTTTAGCTTTGCCATGAGAAATTTCTATGACTCAGGAATGTCAAGGAAGAGTGAGATAAGGGAGAGAGGAAGCATTGGAAATGAAAAATACAGCGTCGGAGGGGACAGCGCAGAGTGTTGGAAGAAGATTGATGCTGAAGCTGAAGCAAATGAAAAGCTACCTTAGGAGGAAAGCAAATTTGAGGATAAGGATGAATGGAAACTGAGTCTGTCTGCAGTAGAGTCTCTTCTCAGGAAGCATATCTTCAAATTTGCTTCTCAGAGTTACCTAAAGCACCTAAATAAAGAGCGAATGGTGAAGACTACCATATGTGATAAGAAGGCTTAGAAAAAACAAAAGCAATGTCAAGAAAAGGAAGAGAATCCCTGCAATTTCTGGATATTTAAATGTTGCTTGATCTGATCGCAACTAACTACCTCTCTGAACCTCTTGATATTAACCTGCAGCAGACTGCTAAAAAGCTTGTTCTCTATTAAGACAGGATAATTTTACAAAATTGGTCTGTGGAAATGCTCATTTTTAGTAGAGCAGCAATATTCATTGAATTGGCTGCTCTGGGACTTACTAGAAGTATTAATGCAGCTACAGTGGATCTTGCCTTTCTTTCCGTTCTGCATTTGTTTCTTAATTACAATGAATCTCTATTTCATTGCCAAGCTCTGATTTTGGCTCAGGAATCTGAGAATTGCATCTGTAGTTGCCATGGGCAATATTCTTTGAGACAATTTCATCTTTAATGTGAAGAATTAAGGGACTGGCTAAGTCGATATTTCTTCCCAGTGAAGGAGAAATGTTTCTGACTGGTGGTTTCAGCTTCCTGGATATTGATAAGGAACTTTTTGAAGGTACCTGTCTTCAAAATTTTGCCTTTTGTCAGTCATTAGCTCTTAGTTGCAGGTATAAACTTCACTATTGAAGCTGATGCAGACTTTAAAACCCATGGTAGTCAAGTGTGGAAAATCCTTCACTTAGTCCACTGCCTTCCTGAGGGTCTATTTTGGTCTCCTGAGGTAGAGACAGACTCAATGAAAAATTCAGTGGAAAATCAGAGGCACACTGCCATAAATTTAAAAAATCTTTTTGGTTTCGAGGTTGGTGTCTTGTAAGGAGCTTATTTGCTACTGGGGAATTTGCATTATTCCTTTGTGGTCTTGGCATGCTACTTAAATTTATTTTATCTTAAATCTAAAAATAACTTTTAATGTTTTTATTTACTTATTTTGCATATTTGTTTTCTTTGTTATATGTTTGGGGTTTTAAAAATTAGATTTAAAACCAAATTTTTATATTTATTTTATGGCCAGGCCAGTGGTAGGTATCTTGTTAAACCTCATACAGTTTTCCTCATCCCATCCATCTAGCCTGACAAGATCCTTCTGCTGAGCCTTCTTACCCTCCAGTAGATCAGCACTCCCGTGCACCCTGGTATAATCTGTGAACTGACGGAAGGGGCACTAAATCCCCTCGTCCAAATCATTGGACAGAGATGTTAAACAGGACTAGGTTCAATACTGATCGCTGGGGTACACCACTGGTGATGGGACACCAGCTGGATTTAGTTCCATAGATAGATGGAAGTATGTAGCAGATAATTTAAAATAAGAACAACAATTGTACAGAACTGTATTCTACTACAAATAATGTGACATTCTCATGCCTTAACAGGCTACTGACTTGCATCAGTAAGTCAGAACTGTCAAGAAAATGGATGATACTGATTTTCTAAAAATTTCACCTCCTTACAGTTTAAAAAACATTTTATAACCTCTTCCTTTCTCTTCTCTGCTAGCCAATTCATGTTGTTTGTTTTCTTCTCATTCTATGCTTCTCTCACTTTATCTTTTTTTCCTTCAATTTCTGGAGCTGCTATTGTTTTGTTATTGTTTATTTTTACAAAGAACATCACTAAGGCTTTTCCTCTCTGCCCTCTCTTAGTAATTTTCTTTTGTTTTTCTATTAAGATTTTTGTCTGGACTTTTTTGCTTTTCCTTAGAGAAAAAAATATACAGTATTGTTGAAGACTATGCATTATGGTGGATTTTTTTTCTGCCTCATGGTAATGGGCAGTATTGATCAAAGACACAAGAGGAAGAGAAAAGGATCTGCAGAATTTTATACTGCTGTAGTGTGAGCTCCTTTTGGTTTTTAACTGTATAACATATAACATCTAGTGTATTATAAGCTACATTTCCATGTTTGACCTACTCAATTCTGTAACTTCACAAGAGTGAAGACAGGAAAAACTAGCAGAAATAGATTTGTAGTATCAGAATAAAGGACAGCCAAGTAAAACAATGTCAAGATAGTACTGAAGGAAGATGGGATATGAGCCAGCATTGTGCCCGGGTGGCAAAAAAGACCAATGAAATCCTGGCTGGGATCAGCAATACTGTGGCCAGGTGATTGTCCCCCTGTACGCAACAGTGGTGAGGCCACACCTTGAATCCTGTGTTCAGTTTTGAGCCCTTCACTACAAGAAGGACATTGATGTACTGGAGTTTTTCAAGAGAAGGGCAGTGGAGCTGGTGAAGGGTCTGGAGCACAAGTTCTATGATGAGCAGCTGAGGCAGCTGGGGGTGTTTAACCTGGAGAAAAGGAGGCTCAAGGGAGACCTTCTAACTCTACAACTTCCTACAAGGAGGTTGTAGCAAGGTAGGAGCTGCTCTGTCCCAGGGAAGAATCAACTGGACAAGAAGAAATGGCCTGAAGTTGTGCTAGGAGGGAGGTGTAGGTTCGCTACTAAGAAAAATTTCATCATAGAAAGGTTGTCAAGGATTAGTACAGGCTGTCCTGGAGAATGGGGAGTCGTCAAATCACCATCCCTGGTGATATTTAAAAGGCATGTAGATGTACTTAGAAGCACTTAGAGACATGGCTTAGCTAGTGATGGACTTAGCAATGTTGGATTAATGGTTGGATTGGATGATTTTAAAAGTCTTTTAATAATTCTGTGATTCTGTGGAGCCAGAAATTCTACTGCAATGTCTATGATCTCTGCTTTTGAATATTTGTTTTCCTCAAGCAAAATTTAACCACTGTAGCTGCTAATTGTGAAATGTCTGGTGGATTTGCAACTCACTGTGGATTTTTGATGGAGAGGAGGAGGAAGTAATAGGGTGGAGCACTTAATGGGCATTAATGATATACCTCTGTTTAAAGAAAGGCTGTGTGGGCTTGCAACTTCCTCACTACTTTCCTTCCAGTGGTAAAATAACTGTTGTGATAAAAACATGACTCAAGCCAGGAGTATGCTCTATAGATAGAAAAAAGTATTTTCTGTCTTGAGCTGTGTGTTATATTTCTCCCCCTAATATTGTTTTCATCAGTTTATGAAGTGAACTTGTCCATTCCCTGCTTATTTCTCCTCCATAACCAGAGTGATAAAGAAATAACAATAAAACCATGCCCTTATCAGCTCTATTTCTAGCATTTTACTTTGGAACAGAATATGAGTCATGAAGTTGTGAAAAGAGTATTACAAATATAATAACAAATGTTGTAAATCTGTTGCCAAGACTAGGCAATAGATATTTCTCTTTGGTTATTTATAAGAACGTCGTTTTTTCTTTCTCTTTTTACTGTTGCTGTTTCTTGCAGAAGATTCATATCTGTCAAATTTGCCTACAGATATTTAGATGCAGTAAATGGTCGTCCATCTTCCATTATTAAAGAAATGTAACATGGCAGTGCTGCTTTATTTTGTACAGCCAAAGCTAAAAAAACTGATGCTTGTGGAGTGTGCCTGAGGATCATTTCAAGACTGCTTTCCATATTGATTTCTCAAATTACCATTTTATTTGCTGTATAGCAGTACACAGTGCCTTAACTATTTCTCTGGCATTCTTATTAATTGCTGTAATTCTGTCTTACGTTATATGCATATATGGTGTCCCTATCAAATATTTATGTGCTCATGAAATGTTAATATGTCAGGTTATGTGAAACTCAACAAAGTGCATTTGCCAGAAGCAAGCAGGAATACATCCCGATACTTCTCTCTCCCTCCCCCTTGCTCTTTCAATTTGACTCTCCATTGATTTTATTACCAGTGTTTCTCTGCTGTATCTAAATCTGTGTCAAAGCAACCCCCTGCTCCAGTATGCAGATTTTATGTTTTATTATGTGAGAGATAAAACAGGGATAAAAAGAATGAGAGTGATCTTAGTGAGGTATTAAGACACACAGCTTACCATTGTGCTGGTGCTACTCTGTCATTGCTTCTGCTTTTAGGTGTAGAACTGTAACACTCTCCTCCATGAGAGAGACTGAAGCAGGATGACTCATAGAGAATATAAAGTCATATCCATATATTTCTTGAACAGCAGCTGCATCAGTGTAAAACAAAAATAGTAGGGGTGTTTCTCTGATTTACTGTTACCCAGAGATGACATGGAGCCATTACATGCCATTTAAATGAAGTGAGGAAGAGTCCTCTTGGCAGGCTCTGGAGCATGATATTGTACTATTGGAAAAGACCAGTAAATATTTATAGTGATAGAGTATATATCATATTCCTAATGACTTTCTAAGCTTCTGTGGGAAGTGTAAACAATCAAAGGAAACATCAGCACCACTAGAGAAAAAAAAACCCAAGAGATCACACTTTCTTGTAAAACAGAAAGTATCTGTCTTTTTACATCCCTGAGTGATGGGTTGGGAATAGCTAGATGCTGCCCTTTGTACTGTAGGACTAAAATAGATCTTTTTTAAAGAGACTTTGGCATGCTGTGTGAAGCACGTATTTTTCCTACTTGCCTTAGGATTTTCACTCTTTTCCCACTTGTAACTGCTTCACAGGGAAGAGTTCTAGATCTAAATAAAACCAAGATCTGAGGAGTGAGGGAAAGTTTTTAATGGCATCCAGCATTGAACTGCTCCTCCCCTGCACCTTTCCTCCTGGTGTTGGGTGAAATTCCAGCCTTTGAAAAGCTTTCCTTGTTGTAAAAATGGAAAGATTTAGAACAAACAAGTAAAAACCATAAACAAGTCCACAAACAACAGTAAACCAAACAAAAAACATGGTGGAGATGGGAGCTAACAAGACAGAAGCAAAGCAGAGAGCAATGTCTAAACACTTATTTGTTGGAAAAATTCATAGATCGTCTGGGATTATTTGGCACTTGGCCAAGTCTCTTACCTTTGAAATTAATTTTCATCTTCTGTCCCTCATCCCTAGGCTATACAACAGCTGTTTAGAAGGAGGTTTTTCTTTTTGTAAAGTGGCAAAGTCTGTTCTGCAAAAACAATTCCTGCTGCAAATTTGGTTTTGACCATTTCCTTTTTTTCCAGATGTTATTTTGCTCTTTTTCCAGGCTCATTGCTTCAGTGAAATCTATAGTACTTTTATAACTTTTCATTTCTTATTTAGTTGTAGTGGCAAGGGGAACTTTATCTCAACTGTATCAGATATGGCAGAACTTAATGGGTATAAAAATGTGGAAGGAGTTATTTTCTCCCATTTATTTTACAGTATCACTCAATAGAGAATGCAGAGGCTCTCCTTCATTCATTTGTGTAGCATTCATGGACTTGAGGCAAGAGTGATAGTATCCCTGCAATGTTTTGCACATAAGCAAAAATTCTTTTTATAATAGAGTGAATGCTGACATTTTCTTCTTCTGTGAGCTGTTTGATTTTATCACTTGAGCCGACTTTGAAGACTGAATCCAACTATGAAAATTCTGTCCCAGTTTGGTTTTATATATCTTTCTAGGTGCACTCATACCTATCAATATTTTACCTAATATCCTTTAACGAGCATATTTTAAATGAAACTGTTTTTCTCTTTGGCTTCTACTTTGATTTCTCCAAGTCAGGGTGGTGCAGAGCAGCAACCTGCTGTAATAACATTTAACATGTAACATTTGCATCACAATGGCAAAACTTCCCAGTTGGTCATGGAGCAGCACTGCTTATATGTTGCTGACTGCCTCAGATATAGAATCATAGAATGGTTTGGAAGCGACCTAAGAAATCATCTAGTTCCAGCCTCAGGGAGATTCCACTTGAGCAGGTAACACAAAGTACCATCCAGCCTGGCCTTGAACACTTCCAGGGACGGGGCATCCACAGCTTTTCTGAGCAACCTGTTCCAATGCCTCATCACCTTCACAGTAAAGAATTTCTTCCTAGTATCTCATCTAAACCTACTCTCTTTCAGTTTGAAGTCATGACATAAATGGCATAGGTCATTTAGCTGCGGGGAAGATTAAGGTTTATGAAAATACATTTTCCTGAATTCCCCATACAGTTTCCTAGACTAAGTCTGGTATGTCTTGTAAATGTTGGATATGGTGAACAGTATTATAATTAATGGGTTCTTCAAACTGATTATTTACCATTTTGATTCCACCTTCAGATTGTCCTGGAGAACAGCAGTCGAGAAGATAAGCATGAGTGCCCATTTGGCCGAAGCAGCATTGAGCTGACAAAAATGCTGTGTGAAATTCTGAAAGTAGGAGAGCTACGTAAGTTGATCTGTTTGACCTCTAAGAACTATGGAGTGAGTTCAGTGATACCTGAGTTTTTTTAATGCAAGAATTATCTTCCAAGAAGCGTTTCTTGGTATAGTTAAATATAGTACACTGACACTCAGAATGACTACATCTGTTTTCTCACTCTCTTACTAGTTTGTGGCATCAAGGGATGAGGGTAGAAACGGGGAAATGGGCTCCTATTCTTCAACTCTCTTCTGTAAGAAGCAGTAAGGGCAGTTGCATAATTTCTAGAGGAGTCAGTTCATTTCCCATTGGTGTAGGAGACTTCATTCCATGACCTTGTCCATAGGTTGGTTTTATATAAGTATCATGGTCATTCTTTGGGGGAGGGCTCATCTAAACTCACATAACATTTTCTCTTAGATATCTGAACTGCTATCTAAATAGCAGATGATAGATGCATAATTTACTCTGAAAGTATGATATGAAATACTTGTATTTTAATACAGAGTAAACAAACTGTCTTTGGCTTCAATTAGAGTCCCTTGACAAATTGTTAGATACTATCAAATAGAAGAGCATGTCTGTATCTTCATTAGTCTGGAGTGTTGGTGTTTATCGATATGTATAAATTTCAGCTACCCATCAATAGTATTTTGGATCCAACTGCAGTCTGTTTTGTCAAGCTCTACCAACAAGTTTCATTTTCTCCTTGCAGAAGCAGAGGGCACAGCTGAGATGCTTTGCTTCACTCAGAGACATCTTTCTTTTGAATTTTTTCCCTAATAAAGATATTTTTCACTTATCTTAACACCCAAGTCCAAGAAATGTAATGAGAGAAGAGCACTGTAAAAGGCAGTGAGAGAGCCCATAGGTATTGTTCCTACTAGCTCTGCAACAGGCATCAAAAACTGTTTTAAAAGTATGATTTGGCTGTTGATACACTTCAAATTATAAAATGTAATGTCTTGAGAGAATTTATTGACCAAAGAAAAAAATCTGTCTCTGTGCAATGGGCCAGGATAAAAGCTGTGCATTTCTTGCAGCTTCCAAATTGATATTTGTTTTAGACAGACCCAGATAAATGAGACAATACTGGCTTTTGAATACCATCCTAAGTAAACCAGAATTATTAAGGATTGCATTCACTATGTCTATAAATAAAGTGTTTAGCAACTATTTTAGATGTTTGGCAATGATAGTGTGTTGTATAAGGTTCAGACTATAGCAGACGCGACTCTTTAAAATAACCTTACTGCTGCAGTTGAGGTATCTAATGCCAAATCACACATGACAGATCTGTCTGATTTTTTCTGCTGGTAAAGGTAGGAGGGATATATGATCTCAACAAAGCTGTAAGCCTACTTGAAATAGATGCAAAAGATCAATTTTATTTTTACAAATGCACGGAAGAGTATCTAAAATCCAAAGAACAGCTTTGTACATGGTGTTTTAATACATGTCCCATCACTCCATGGGGCTTTCACTGAAATTTGTTGCTAAGAAAGATGATTGCTCTTGAGGAGCCAAGTGTCTTAGATTTCCTCCTTGCAGTGTCATCAGTCATCTGATAAATAAACTTGATTTTTTACCACAGACAGCTTTGTCATCTGTATATGCAGGGGGCTGTGTGTAGATGATTTGCTTTTTATGGTACTGTTTGTCCTGTTTGCTTATAAATTCTACAGATAGGTCCTTTCATGCTCTTTCATGCTTTTTTTTTTTTTTTTTTTTTTTTAAGTGGGGACTGTGAATGAAAAAAGAAGATTTGGGGTAGGAGATAAGTTACCATATGTAGAAAATACCTTAGTTTTAAAATCAAAATGAATTGTCATATTTTAAAATCTGTTTTTTGTTTTGTGGGTTGGTTGTTTGGGTTTTTTCTGTTGTTTGGGGGGATTGTTTGTGGTTTTTAATTTGATTTGTTTTTTATTTTTGTTAGAGTAGATTTGTGGTTTGAAAGTGTGGGGTTAGAAAGAAAAAAGTTCCCTGAGGATAGCCCTGGCGAAGGGATGTTACCTGCTGATGTTCTGAAGCCACTTTTTTGGTGTTACTGAGGCTGCAAGTCTCTGGCATGCTTGGTGTGCTGATGTGCAGCAGGCTCCCATGGTGGTAATTTATAGATGTGGGATGTTGTAAATGTTACGATGCTAAGGAGAAGTGTACTCATGCTTCCATTGATAGAAACCAGATGTAGCATGACTGACTTCTGTAAAGTCAAGCTGATCTACAGTGACAGAACATCTGTGTTTGGATGCAGAAACAGGTCTGTGTTGTGGCCGTATATTCACAGGGGACAGAGGTAACGTTACTTTTAACTCATCTTGACAGTTCACCTGTTTGAGGGTGTGTTTCCTTAATGGTTTTGTTTATGTGGAACTCTAATTGTCATTTTAAAAGGCTGTAATAAAATACACCTTTAAAATAATGTGCAGAAAACAGATTTCTTGAAAACAAGTGTCACAGATGCACATCTTAAATGACCTGTGATCAGCAGTACATTTTGATAAGAAATACAAACTAGAACTGACATCTAAGGAGAATGTACATTCAGGTTTATGCTTCACTTGCAATTAAATACTGTATTGCTGAATAGGATTGGACGACTTAAAAATCAGTAGGGTATAGTTCAGGGCAAAGATGTCCCTGTTTGTTTATATGTAGTAGGTTTCAAAATATGTTTTTAAGTTGGCCCATGTTTCTCTGGAAACTCAAAACTCACCACTATTGCATTGCAACATAGAACTTCTTTTTCTTAACAGTTTCGGAATTGTATAATTTAAAAGCCACAAAAAGTTACTTTTTGCTTATGAAATATTCAGCAGTAGAAACTTTATTTTAAAGTGCAGAGTAGATAAAAGCTGCTAGATTGTCCATTATTTATGAAGAGCACTTTACTGCTGATTATATTCCCCTTGTTCCACTGTATTAAATACCTTTGGGCAACAAGAAGATATTTTGCCATTTATTTTTGGTCCTCTCAAGCACACATTCATCCCAGCAACACTCACAAGACAGTGTTAAAGGCATGCCACTCTACTTTTGTATATCCACAAATCCAGGTTCTGGACTTCTTAATTCTTTGACTTTGATTCTAAAATATCCATGAAAATTCATCTCTTTTTCAGCAAAGCATTTAAGTGTTTATTTAGATCCTGTGTAGATAGAGAAAACTCAAGTGCATGCTGTGAGTTGAGCATATGGTAACTGCTTTACAGAGGTGGGCTTGCAGAGTAGAGGAGGTAAAACTTAAGAGGAAGGTTGGTGTAGTGTTTTAGTAACATTGAAGCTACAATGCAACATATCCAAAAGCCTCTTCACTAAAACTTCTGATTCAGGAAAGAATGGAATATTTAACTATAAATCTTTTAATCTTGTGCTATTGTTGCTGTTCAAAAGGCATTGAACAGAATGTCTTCAATGAGTACTTGCCCAAGCACTCATCTTTGAAAACACTGTAGTAATTCTGATTTCTGCAGTAATAGCTTCCTTTGTATATTTTGTTGAACAAGAGGATTTTCTTTTTGCCCTCTGTGTCTTGGAGATGATATCAGACGGGAACACTGTGACCAGTCCATCACAATTGACCAACCAGTGTTCAATCCTCCTCTTCCTGTACAGTTAGGTACTTAGACACTCCTTATCCCTAGTACAGTGACAGGTTTACAAAGAGGAGAAAAAACAAGGCCATTCATCCTAAGTAGCTATGAAGGGTGAGGTAACCTCCACCTTCCCTCTTATTCAAGTTTTAGTACAAGTGATATATCCTCAAAGGAGAAGGATTACCCATGGACAGACTGCCAGCTTTGCTGGCAGAGAGTAACATTGCAGATAAATGTTAACATTAAAAATGAGATCCGAAAACCTTGGACCTTCCAGAACTGGAGCTAGTAAATTTAATGGGAGATTAGGAGTTCATTAAACCTAGTATTTGTCATGAGTGAGAAGCTCATCATTCTGCTTAAGTAACCCTAATGCTCTCTGATCTGTGCCTAAAGTGTCCAGCACTCTGCACCTCTGGTCAGCACGTGACCCTGTTTCTCAACACCCTCAGGATTCCTTAAAACTATCATTCTTGGTGGGAACCTGTACTAGACCATGTTACCAGAACTAGTATGACTTCTTGGACTTGTTGTCTTCTTTCCATACAGGTTCAAATGAAATTGTTTAGCATTGAAGCAGGTGAAGAGGCTTGTAGCTGGCAGAGGAATGATAAATTATTGCCGTGTGCACTGAGAAAAGACAGTGCTAGCAACAGAGCAGTAGTCTAAAGATGTTCCTAAGCCTTTATCACTGCATTCCTGAAGTTCTTCTGTAGTTAAGGCATGTCAGATTTCATGTATTTTTCAGTGTATTTTTGAGCAGGACACAGACGTTCAACTGCCAATGTTCCTATTCGCTTATTTTGATGGGGGGTGCTTTCTGGGACTTTTGCAAAAATCTGCACTCAAGTTTTAGACAGACTGTGGGGGTATATGCCGCTAAAGCTTCTGACAGATAAATATCTTCACTGGTGCTTTTGATTTTGGGTTTGAGGGTTGTTTTTGCTTCTCTGGGATTTTGTTAGAGGGAAATTAATTTATAGGATTTTTTTCCTCAAAAGAGAAGATCTAAATACAGCTGTATTTTCATGTGCTTGATGCTGTTGTGCATGTTTTTGCTATAGATTTCTTGCTGCAATTATTGCCCAGGTTGCACAATCAAAATAGTCTAGAAATTTTTACATTGGTATCCCTTTCTCAGCTAGAATGTGCTGGGCACTAGAAGATATGCAGTGATATCCATGGTTGTGCCCATTGAGATGAAGGTAATCAAATCTCATGCTTCGAGGAGTAAGCTGATTGCTGCAAGGGTCAGGAAGCACTTTTTCCCTTTGCACAATTTTTCCTCTGCATTGCACAATCCATCGTGTGCAGTGTAGTTTGTTTCTATTGGTCTTTCCCTGGAAGCATATTGGTCACTTCAGAATCAGCATTTCAGACCTCAGGGCTCATGTGGCTTGATTTTCCTTTTGCTACAGCAAATGCAGTATTTTTATGTCTGAATGTCATATTTGAAATTTTTTTCCCCTTGCTTGAAAGCTAATTGCCTTTTTATGCTCTTCTTCCATCTCCTTAAGTTTTAACAGAATAAAGCCCTAGAAATTGTAAAGAAGAGATTTTCATTTACTGGCATTATTCTGACATTTCTTCTTGTAATTTGATTTTCTTGAGAGTAAAGAATTTTATGAGTCAAGACATGTTTGTTAGTTTTTCCACTTTTCTGGTCAAAGAGTTATATAGTGAAAGGCTGCAATTTCCTCTTCCATCATGAGCTTTCATTATGAGTAAGTAAAATAATTAAAAATATATTCTAACCTCCTTTGTTGTAGCTTTTTGCTGAATTCATTCTTACCTATCCACCTTTTTGTCATCTTGCCCAAACCATCACCACAAGAGATAACTCTTGTTCCCAGCAAAAATTAAATCATTATTAAAGGCTAGAAGATAAGCAACATTGCAAAACTGGTTCATAGTAGGAAAGGAGGCAGGGGGAATATTTCCTTTGGAAACTTTTCTTGCAAATTAGCCATTCCTGACTTTATAGATACTAAATATGCTTGTCCTTCTTGATGCAAAACTAATAACTTGCTGAGTAGTCTGAATTGTACTTTTGTTTTGTATGAAAGCAGAATACTATTTTATTGAACACTCCTCACTGTTTGCTAGCACAATCCAACAGGAAGCTTTCTTTTTCTAGGGAGATAATATTTTCTATGCAATTAACCTCTTCTTGCTCTACAAAGACTCAGTCTCTTCATGGTTATAGCAAAATGTGAAGTCTCTAGAAAATTTCTACTGTAATCGTGAGAATATGAGCAACAGAGCTGCAGACACCTTCTAAGTAAAATGTCTGACTTTTACCTCTGGGTGACAGTGACAGATTTAGGAATGTTATTTTCTACACAGGGTACAGTGTTGGCTGCTGGGTCAGTTAGCTGGAAATGCTGGCCTGCCCACTATCCTCTAATGATTTTACCTACTGTCTGGCCTATATCTGCTCTTTGATCTCTTTGGAGGAGGGATCGTAACTTGTTTTGTAGGTGTGAAGTGCTTAATCTTAGTGAGGTTCTGGTGCATGATTCTTTAGCGTCTTAAAGTTGCGTTTACTAATTTTCAATATTATTATTAATAATAAAGAGCATGGTGCAGGGAGAGCAACTCAAAGAACACTTGGGGCAAGAAAGAAATGCGTATGGGGGAAGTTTTTTTTTTTTTAGAAACGGATTAATGTATCCAAAATACAACAAAGGTAGTTTGATTAAGACTGAAGAACTCTTTTGTCTGGTATTGAAATTGATTGCAGGAATCAAGACCTGAAAGTTAAAAACTAGTACATTTAAACTGGGAGTAAAATACAGGCATTAGCTGTAGGGAACTAGTGGAACAGAAAGCTGAAGAATGATGAGAGGAGAAAAAAGAAGTCGTGATGGTGATTTCCTGCAGTTACTGGGAAGTTGTAGCTTTGGCTAATTTGATAGCATGATAGAATAAGAGATGTAAATGTTTTCAATGTGATTACTGGAACCCAATTCTAGGATTTTTGAATTTTTTAAAATAGGCTATAGATCATAATGTAGCAACTTAAAAGTCTAGGCAGATGTGATAATAAACAAGAAATGTTAAAGTAATTTGGGTTATTGCCATAGGAATAAGTTTCCATAGGTTAAAATATTTTTATTATTTATTTCCATAGGGAAAAAAATAAAAATAAAATATCCAAAATATCTCCCATTTCAAAAGCTCTGCATCTCTTGTAGGCTTGTAGAGCTTTGTTAGCTGTTCTTCTTGTGTGTTCCACAGCACTTCTTAGTTTCTTTATGTTTCCTTAGAACATAAAAATACAGCAAAGTTCTTTCTTGCAATGCCAAACCTTGGAACAGACTGTTCGAGAAGTGGTTAAGTCACCACTTCTGGAAGTATTTAAAAGATGGGTAGGAGTGGCACTTTGGGACATGGTTTAGTCATGGTTTATCAGTGTTAGATTTGCAGTTGGACTTGATTATCTTAGAGGTGTTTCTGGCCTAAATGATTCTGTGATTCCAGTCATGCCTTGAAGAAGAAGAAGAAGTAGAGAAAATCTTGTAATAAAATTAAGGGGTTTAAAGTTCACTTGGAACTTGTATCTTGTAATAAAATTCATTTGGTTTAAAGTTCACAGAGGAAAAGGGGCTTCAGGGAGCTGAGATATTTGCTGCTTTTCTGGAGCAATTTCTGTACATTTAAAGGGCTAGTCATTGTTCACAGACATTTTAATTCTGAGCAAGTTGAAGTTAAGAGAAAAATAATATTTGAATCCATTTTTTACCTCCTCATTTCATTTGATAGTAATATTTTGTAAATATAGATTTATAATTTCTTGTATTGTGTAGTAAGCTATGCTTCAATTCTGAAGTTAGCTTTTATGGTTTCACAGCGCTGCTGTACATCAGACTGGAAATTTTGCAGCTGCTCCTTTTTGAAGAGGAAAGCTACTTAATGAATTGTATACAGAATTGAACAATATAGTAAAGGCTTTTTTTTTTTTTTTCCAAATGGCAAATTTTAGTGTCTATTAATGTTGTTTTGTGTATTCCAGAAACATTTGTGTTGGCAAAGGTAAAGAGTTTTCAAGATTAAAGATAAGATTTTATCTTATCAAGCTGCGGTGCACTTGTTACAAAGAAAGACAGAATGATTTTGCGGGTTGAGGACAATTACATTAGTAGGATCTCTGATGAAATGAGCATTAACTACTGATTCTTTTAGTTCCCAAGACTAGGCTGGACTTGCAAAGGCCAGTAATGTGTAGTATTCTGGGAAATGCACAAGGCCTTGCAAAGAATACTCCCTTCACTGAGCAGCTGAATATCCTTTAACAATCCTTTACTGGATTGGCTTTGAGGTAGTCAGTGTATCATTGATCGTCTCTGGTTATCCCTGCACATGAAGCATCATGGATGCTTGCAAGGCACTGGAGGCTCTTCTGGATTGCTCCTGACTGTATAGTCAGATCCTCTGTCAGAAAGCTTTACTCTCTTAGACTTTTAAACTTTATTTATTCTAAGAAAAATAGATACCTTTTTAAACTCTCAATCTGCAGGGAGACCTTCTGAGCTCTGCAAGTATTTCAAATTCAAATTGCCAGGCATCTGAGAGAGATGAGTGGACAGAATTCCCTGGTGCAGTACTCAGTAGGGGTAGGGCAGGCACTGAGTGCAGCTTAGACACATTTGTCTAACCAGCTTTTCTCTGGTTAACACACACTGTTTCTTTATTGTACTATATATGTCCTGGTAGCAAAGATTGCTGAGACTCTCTTCTGGATCTTTCCAAGTATTTTGTAAAGGAAAAAATTGTGGCTCCAGTTAGATATATCCTATTTTTTTCTCTTATGCTTTATTTGTTACTGAAGTTTGTACACATAGTTTATTCTTTCTCTTGCAGTTTCAAGTGCTGTGCATTAACAGACCTAAGGCCTCCAGCACTTCTGGGTTCCCACTCTTCAGGACTAAGCACTCTGCTTGTTTTCCTGAGCCTTTGTGTTTTATATGTGCACAGCTTTCTAAGTTGCTTGCTAACAATTCCCCAAACTGGCTGATGGCTCTATTTTCTCCCCTAAATATCACTACAGAGCATCAGTTTAATTATTCTATCAAGCCTTTAAGAAAGTACTTAAAACGTCCATCAACTCTATCCAGATTTGTTGTCTCTTCACATCAAGGACCCACTTGCTGACAGACACTTAAAAAAACATAGCATAATGATGTTAGCTATAGGCATGTATGAAATCACTGATAAGCAGCTGAGGAAAAGTGTTGGACTCTGATCATCTGAAGTAGGTTGTTGAGACAGAAAATCATCGCTTGTTTGTGTGCTTGTGAGTGGGAAAGAGGATGTTGGTGTAACACTGACTCTTTTAAGCTTTTTGCAATAAATTTTCTTCTAGTGTTGCTGTGCGATGGGGTGCGGAGCGGCAAAGGAACACAGCAACAAGGCACTCTTGCTTGGTGCAAGAAAGAGCAGTTTATTGAAGGAAGCCATGGCTTTAAATAAGATAGTTAGTGAAAAACAAAATACAGACAGTTCATTGGTCAGAGAGAGAGAGAGAGACACCTCTTGTCTCTGGTTTTCCCATGGATCCAGCAGGTGTTTTATCTTTGTTATAATTCCTTTCTGTTTTTCCCAAATGCTATCACCCTGGGAAAAGGCTCAGGCCAGAGCTGAGAAACTGTCTCAGCCTGGGAAAAGGTTTCCCAGCATGGGAAAAGAGAGCTCAGAGCCTGAAGGAAGGCCTTGCAATTTCTGCCTGGACCTTCAGTGGTGTCCACAAGTCCCCCTTTTAGTTTAAAAGAAAAAAAGAAAAGAGAAGTGTTTGTAATCCTCCACAGGGCCCTTGTGAAGGAGAACAAACATCAGTCAGGAGATTTGTGGACACCCGAAGTGCCAGGAAACCCTGGTGCCTTTTCTCTGCAAAACTTAATTTTAATACAATAACAAAAACCCGCCACCATTCACCAGACTTATAATTTCTAATACATTTCAGAAAACCCATCTAATAATGTTCAATGACTTAAAACATTTCCAGGAGAAACGAATGCTCATCCTCTGCTTGTAGATGAACAGTCTGGCTGGTGATCGGCATGTTAGTCAGCATTCGAAGGCTGTGCCTCAAATGATTCACAATAACAGGATTGTTGGAATCTTGTGGCACAGTAGAGTGATTGAAGGAGTACAAAGCTTTTCCCAATCGGCTGTGTGGTACTTCACCAGCCACTCCCCTTTTCTGTTTATAAAAAATTGCTTTGACCAAATTCAAAGGTACCTGAGAAAACTGTTGGAATGCCATTGTGACTGCTTTCAACTCAATTATCTGAGCAGAGCCTGTCTCATGGCCTTCCAGCATTTACCAACCAGACTCATCCTCCCAGGTAACTGGCCAATGATACCTGTAGGATGTAAATCCGGAGTGGTGATAAACACAGAGATATCAATGGAAGGTATACCTGATGAATAAAAGCTTGCTGCAGCCTGCTGCAGTGTGTCAGACTAATTGGCAACCCTGTGGCAAGACTTTCCTTTGGTATCTCTGTCCTATCTCAGAACTGTTCACTGCAGGCACCATAAAAACACATTTTGGTCTGTCATCAGGACACAAGGGGATTGTGAAAAGGCAGTCCTTCAAATCAATGACCAAAATGATCACTGCATTCGAACCAATTGACGAAGGGCTTTCAACGTATATTCATTGTCCAAAAGACTTGCGGCGGTCCTGTAGATCCGAACCCACTGTCTTTGGGATCTTGTTGATCAGCCCTGAGAACAGAAAAATGAAAACACAAGTCGGGCAATACAAGTTCCTGTTGGGATAGTGACAAGAGGGCATAACGTGGAAACCATAGCACAAATTTGACCTGGGCAGATCAAATCTGGGCTGGGCAGATTCTCGGAAGGGGTTACAAGGCAAGAGACTGCCCTTGCTTCTTGTGCATTCCCGGACTGGCAGACAAATCCCTTCTCTTTGTTAACAACTTCCCAAGTACTCTGTAGAGAGGGAATTAAAAGGCCGCCTCCAGGAAGGGCATCATATAGTTGGTCTCCCAGTTCTCCCCATGCTGAAGGAGCAAAAGCCACCTCCAAGCCGTCCATGGTTTCGTCCCGCTTGGCTGATTGATTCACCATTGTTATGAAGTTTTTCGCCTGGCGGAGGGGGAACGAAAACAGTACCTTTCTCGGATGAACGAGAAGACAGTCCGGCGCTGCCCGTGGGTCCCAGACAGCTCCCGGCTCCGCTGGCTCTGCTGTCCGGCTCCCGGCAGGCTGATGAGAGCGCACGGCTCCGCGCCACTCCGCTCCGCATGGCTCCTGCCGCGCTGTGCGGCTCTGGGCCACGGCTCCGGGCTGCTGCTCACCGCGGGACCCCGCGCTGCTGCTTCCCGAGGGTGAGTCCCGAGCAATCTTGGTCAAATTCAATCTCGCTGGGACCTCCAGTTGTTGCTGTGCGATGGGGTACGGAGCGGCGAAGGAACACAGCAACAAGGCACTCTCTTGCTTGGTGCAAGAAAGAGCAGTTTATTGAAGGAAGCCATGGCTTTAAATGAGATAGTTAGTGAAAAACAAAATACAGACAGTTCATTGGTCAGAGAGAGAGACACCTCTTGTCTCTGGTTTTCCCATGGATCCAGCAGGTGTTTTATCTTTGTTATAATTCCTTTCTGTTTTTCCCAAATGCTATCACCCTGGGAAAAGGCTCAGGCCAGAGCTGAGAAACTGTCTCAGGTTTCCCAGCATGGGAAAAGAGAGCTCAGAGCCTGAAGGAAGGCCTTGCAATTTCTGCCTGGACCTTCAGTGGTGTCCACATTCTAGTAGACAGTAAGTCCTGTTTGATTGTCCTTTGACTGGCTGTGTTTTATCTTTGTACCTTCTTGGCACAAATATTTGCGTAGTAAAAATCTGATGGAAGATTTCTGATAGTTAGTTCCTTGGGCCTTTACAAGCTGCAAATGACAATTAAGCACCAAACTTTCCAGAACAGAAAGCACTGCAAATGACTTTGTAATCACAAGTTTCACTTGTGTTCATCTTGACAATGATAATATATTTTGTCCTTTGTGCATTTAGGTCTCCATAGTTTTTTTGTATCTGGCGTGGAATACAATATGTTCATCCCAATCAGTAACAGGACATTGTTTTGCTGTACAAAATGGGACTGAACACCATAGAATTCATCACAGGTTTGTCACAGAGTGCAGCAGAGCTTGTAGAACTGAAGTTCTCATTTTCCAGGTAGGCTGCAAGGTATCTCAGTGAATGGCTCAGTTATTAATCATTTGTGGTTTTTAGAGTGTTAGCGCAAACCTTACCCTCAGGTTGGGAAGACTAAAGAAATTTCAGGAGATATACCTAAGCAGGAGTTTTAAGTCTTTAATAGGAATTTAAGTCTTAAATAGGCAAAAAACTGACTGAGCCATAACACAGGAGTGTCACTGTTACTTTTGCTTAAGGCAGATGCTGTTATAAAAACAAATGGAACCATTTTCTTAGAAGAAAAAGTTATCAGAGCCAGTGCCAATGAAAAGAAACTATAAGGAAGTGAATGGTTTTTCACAGGAAATTATTTTATGTCTGTCTAGGTCCCATATTTATTAGTTAATCAGGATGCAATTACTTTTAAATTAGGCTTTGATTTTTATGCTTTGCAATACAAAAATAAGATTCTTAACTTGAAAGAAAAATATTCAACCCACAAACAAGAAATGCCTCCTTTTAGATTCTTAAGAAATCTTTGGTGAGACCTAATAGGTAATAATGGAAAATGTCCAATCTCTTTCCCATGTTTTTTT
Organism: Muscicapa striata striata; assembly: GCA_030060385.1. Classification (NCBI taxonomy): domain Eukaryota; kingdom Metazoa; phylum Chordata; class Aves; order Passeriformes; family Muscicapidae; genus Muscicapa; species Muscicapa striata. The sequence goes on along the minus strand of JAREIS010000453.1, from coordinate 64,628 downwards.
TAACCTTAAGCCTTGCATTTTCAGAGGTAACAATTTTTCAAGTATCAAAGATGCTCTGTGTGGAGCCACAGTGCAAGTTGACCATTGCCATATAAGCAGTGAATAGTCTATTATAAAAAGACTTCAGACTGTAAGGACATTGCAGCCCCCTCTTTTTAACTTTTATTGCCAGGTTTTCTTATATTACTTTTTTCCAGAAGTGTTATGTGAAGGGCTTATGGTAACATTAGAGCAATTCCTACTATGATAAGCTGCAAGGTGTTGTTAGAACTCATGGACCTGATAGCAGCTAAGGGTTTAGATGGTGGTAGTCTTTGCTTAACTTAATGTCCCAGAGTCCAATGTATTTCCAGTTGGGAAAGTTTGCTGCATTTTCATACAGTAATTCATTATAAGGATTGTTGTAAGGATGTCATCTAGAAAGTCAGAAGACCACTGATCTACAAGAGTATTTTGATCATGTGCTATATTTAAAGGCATTAAAGGTTTTGAGGTCTATTTGTGAAGTATTCTTGAGCTTTACAGACAGGTGCTTGGGATTCTTCTCTTTCAGCTTTCAACAGTAGAACCATCATCTACCTGTTTCTTTTCCTACTTCTTCTAAATAGTGACAGGCAGCTGTAGTATTTTCTAATAATTATTTCCTTGTGTTTCAAAATTATACATTTTTTGTTTCATGAATACCTAGGACAGCTACAGGATTTTCAGTGCAGGTGGTCCAGGGCTCAGTGTCTTGTATTCTCTATATTATGACATTCTCTATATTATGACATTTTTTGTTTGTGCAATGGTGAGGTTCCATTTGATTCACCCCACTCCCATTGTTGAATAGCATATCTTCATGTTTTAGAAACATTTGGGTTTTCAATCTTTTTTTTCTAATATTTTCATATAAGTCATTGGAAAACATTATGTAAATTTGATATCATAATGAATTTATTATCAAATGAAATGGCCTTTAAGGGTAACCGTAGAAAGCTACTACCAGCTAGGGAGATGGAATTTGCTTATAGTTAACTTTTCTCTTTTGCATATAGGAATTTCAGAAATGCCACAAAAATGGTGGAGAGGAGGCATACCTTCTTGGGCTTTTGGAGGAGTTGCTTTGGTTTGGTTGTTTGTTTTGTTTGGTGGTTTGTTTGTTTGCTTTTCTTGTTTTGGTGGTGAGATTTCTTTGTTTGGTGTTTGGCTTTTTTTGGTTTTTGGTGGGAGAGGTTTTTGTTGATCTGCTAGATTAGTCTCTGGAATTGTGGGGTTAGAAATAAGACTAAAAAATTCCCTGAGGATAGTTCTGGCTAAGGAATGTTACCTGTTAATGTTCTGAAGCCACTTCCTTTGGTGTTAGTGAAGCTGCAAGTCACTGGTGTGCTAAGTGTGCTGGTTTGCAGCAGGCTCCTGTGGTGATCATTCATAGATAGGCAAGCAGAGCAGCACAGAGAGTAGTTGACACCTTAAAGGTCTGTTTTGTTTGCTCAAATGAGGACATAAAACTGTTCCTACCTCTGCATCCACACAAAATTTGTGTATGTAGAAAGTGTTCTGTTTACCTGGCAATTGAGAGTGACGAGAAGAGGTAGTGTCCTTCCATTTTTAAATTAGGAATGGACATTCCAAGACTGATTTAAAAATCTCAAGATCTCTCTTATTTGACCCTTTTTGTCATCTGAGGTTGTCTTCTCTACGTTTATCAAAGTGAACTGAGGGAAAAAAAACCTATAAAAGTGCAATTCTTTTGATCTCACTAGCTGGAGTTTCAAGATGCCACTAAATGTGGTTCAACATTAGAAAACTCCATTGTTGGAACTTTTGCATTAGGTAGGTGGAGCCTTAGGTAGTTACAGATGTGTTAGGCTGGAATTTTCAGGGATCTTCATTAGAGTTAGAATGTAAAATCTCCTGAATTTTATATCCTTCAAACTTCTCAGCTAGCTGTTGTAGCTGTAGCATCTTGCACTACTTAGTTTTGAAAAAGGTGAGTTGACCCTCAGACAGAAAAATTTGCAGTGGAAGAGCTATTTCTGTCCCTGCTCACTGACAATGAACAAATAACAGAGCATTTCCATCATCAACAGTTCCTTTCCTTCTTTTTTCCACCCTCAGATTCCAGGAGTGGGTGGTGACAGCTTGAAGTGATTAAATATATTTTCAGATACCTATTCATATTGAATTACAAAAAAAAAAAAAAAAAAAAAAAAAAAAAAAAAAAGTTTTTTCCATGCCACTATTAAATTATGAATTTTTAAGTGTTTCTATAGATTCTTTAGTAAAGATGCCAGAGTTACTTACTTCTGTTATGCACTCCAGTTTAAAACTTCTGCAGTGTGTGTGTGTTCCTTTTGTTTTCTCATTAAATGAACTTCTGCAAGGTCCAGATTACTGTACAAGTAATAATGAAAAACAAATTTTCGCATGCATGGACAGTCATACCACAAGTAGTGGGTTTTATTGAAGATTGGATTTCACTTAGTACAGCAGGGGACAATATTCACAAAGGGCCTTGCCAGAGCATTGCCAGGGAGTCAGCTGTAAAGGCTGGAGAAAGGATCAGATGTCAACCCACCCTTCGTAGCACACATGCATACACATAGCAACCAATTTACTGGGATACTAATTCTCACTTCTCTATAAAATTCAAAGTTGCAGTAAACTTCACCAGGATTTTTTCCTCATTTATTATGCTCATGTTTATCCATTCACAAAGGAGATTCAGTGCTGTATGAGTTGCATAAAGAATTGAATTGCAGTGTGCATTTCTTAAACAATTTCTGATCCCAAAGTGGTTAAGCAAAACCTATGTATTACTTTTGAAGAATGAGAAAATCGAAACAAAAATAAAGGGCATCTTGTCCCCATGAGAAGGCAGAGGAAAAAGATTGCCATCCCAGCTCATTCTCATTAGGCTAAGCTGCCCTAGTGGAGAAAACATTTACATTTCATACGATGAATTAATATACCATTATTGTGCCAGGGTTAGAGTCTGTTTCTACACCCTTTGTGTCCAAATTTTCTTGACCTCGCACAGCACAGAAAGCTTTCTACAGGCATGGCTATAATATTGTCAGGCTTTGTAGCTAAATGAAAAATTTGTACCTTAATTCTATCAACTTTCATAATGTTGTAGATAGTGACCAACTGTGTGAAGATTTGATGTCCCGCATGCTCTTCCAGTATCAGTTCCACAAGAAAGACCACAGGTCAGCAAACAGGTTAAAAGTGAGGTGATGAAGCTGGTTTTCTTTGAGCTATACTTAAGATTAAGCAGAGGCAACAACATAGGCAGTGAGGTTTAAAATACAGATCCTACCTGAGAAGGGTTTCCATTACATTTTTGAGGATTTGTCTTTGTACTTAACTGAGATGACACATGATGTGCGGTCCTTTCGAAGCCTTCAGAATGAGTCTGTGTTCCCTCTATCACCCTTCAGGTCTGATTCACAGAATACTGCAAGCATTATATGCCTTTCAAGAGCTCCAGAATGCCTCAGAAGGCAGAAGAGGATGCCAAAACTGCATTCCACCTACAGTTTCAGGGAACCATATGATTTATCATGTCTAAGACAGTTAATGTTTTTTTTTTTTTAATTAAAAATCTTCCTGATATGGTTGTACTGGGGGAAAAAATAGCACCTAGAGCAAGCTTAGTTTATTTCCTTTTTATCAAACATTCATTTTGAAGGGTAAGTAATCTCATTAGTGGGAGCCCATCTGCTGCCATTTCTTACAAGGTAGTCTGATTTGTATGTGCTGTGTATATGCACAAAGGTTTTCAGTTTTAGTCTAGTGTTAATTCCCGTTAGGCAGGAAGAAAAAAAGTAATGCTTCAGAAAGAAAAAAGTAAGTTGTATGCACTCAAAAACTTCTCTGGAATGGTCTAACTTCTTCTCCTCACATAACAGCCATCTATGAGTAATGAGCAATTTGGTTATGTAAGTTACAGTAATGATGGTTCTTATTGATTGCACCTGAGCCCTGATGTGAAGCAAAGCAAGATTTGTTTGTCACGTGCTTATATATCACAATTCTTCATCCTGTTTTCAAATTGTGCCCTTCTTAGTATGGAGCGGCATCCTTCATACAGAGTGTTTCAGAGAACTATTTGTTCTGTCATCTTGAGTCTTGCAGTATTTCCATCTAAAAAGTCTTATTATAGGACCTGTCGTGGCAGTGTCTGGTTTATTGCAGTGGAAAGATCCTACTGAGATATGAGGGAGAACATGTTCATTTCTCATTCTTCCCACTTCTTTCTGAGAAACAGAAACAATGATACAGCAATAGGACTTCTGTTTTCTGACTTCTGTTTTATTACTTAGACATTTCAGAGTTGATGTGAGCTATGATTTGAGAATTCCCAGGAGCAAGACTGCGGCTTTTTCCCCTTTACCACCTGCATTTCTCAAAGTGCAACAGACTTTTATTGCAGCCCTATTGGAAATCTCAGGAGTGCCATTCACTCAGAACAGATTGATGATGTTTTCAATCCTATGGTCTTAAGAAAGTATAACCAGTGTCATTTTGGTGCATATTATAAAAAGCTGATCATGTTATTAAGATGCAAATGACTCTATTTAATGACAAACATATAATGCTGATAAACAGCCTGCTCCCATATTCACAGATGTGTTATATTTTTTATTAAAACCCCTTTGCTCTCTCATATGTTAAACTTTGAATTTCTAAGGTCAGATCAAAGATGTTCATTGATATTACTGTGCTTGGAAGAAAAAGAAAAAAGTATGAGATACATGGGACCTACTTCTATAAAAATGAAGATCTCTTCTGTGTCTCCTTTGTGTCTGAAATGAAAATTATGGCTGTCAGTTCCGTTCTAGCTGACACATGTTCATAGTGTGTAGTCCTGTTTCTAGTAGCTCTACAGTGGGTTACAGTCAACTTTCTTGAGAAGATTTTGTCTGAAGTGCTGGAAGCTATATTTTTATTTTCTTTTTTGTCAAATAGAAACTGTAAAATTTATGTTTAGGGGATGTCTTTTAAGTGCAGCAGACATGGATACATCACAGCAAAAATAGCTAGGAGTTAGGCAGTGGCTGAGGCTTTGTACAGCAGTGACTAGTAGCTTTGAATGCTTCACCTGAGTCCAGGGGCTCAATTTTCAAAATGTTGAATCACCTTGTCAGAAAACAGGGCATTTGTTGCACTTTACCACCTATATAGAGCACCAGAAATTAACTTTTAAAAACCAAGATTAATGCACTCAGTAGAGATTTGGCAGAGATTTTTCTGCTCTGCAAAGATTGGCAGTCTCTTTGAAACACATTAGATTTGAGTGCAATTCTTTCCTCTAAGAAAAATGTAGCAGTGGCAGTATTACATATGATGAAGTCATTACTTATGGAGATGAAATATCACTATTGTACCAAATTGAAATCTTTATGCTGAGAGATCCCCTTTAAGGAAAATGCACGAGCCTACCAGTACCTCATTTCGCCTTGACTAGGGGGAAGTACAACCTCCACAAATGGGAGAGATGGGAAAATCTCAATGAACTGTAGGAGTGCAGGGTTTTAAGGAAGCACGATTATAAGGAGAGCAGAAACAGAAGGGAGTATTAAGTGTATGATACAAATGGATGCTTACTGCACATAACAATAAAAAGATGTTAGTTTTCCATTAAATTTTAAGAATTTTTGGTCTTTCCTTCCTGCCTCCCGCTTTTAAAGTCATTCTGTTTCATAGTGTGCATTGATTAGTTGCCTTTGAGGTAACTGATTACTGGCAAACCAGTTTAGCTTTTTTGTTGAATGAAAATAAATTTGAGTAGATAGATGAATGTGGCTAGAAAAGGAAAGAAATTATGGATTTTGTCATGGTAGGAGCAGGAATCAAATTGATCTGTTCCTCTTAGAAGAACAGAGAAGAGCAAGTGTGACAGTGGCACAGCTGGATCAGTAACAAATGCAAATGTGGCTAAGATGGCAAAGGGGAAGAGCTATTTTATGTAAAAATGTGTTGAGTCTTCCTAATATTTATGCTTGTAGGCTCATACTGATTTATTAAATGATGTAGATTTGCCAACTTGAACTCGCAACTTCAATTCCACTCTGAAATTTAATTTTTCAGTGTATGACTTCTAATTGGCAGGTTTATAGCCTGCATGGTATTGGCACTCAGAGCAGGAGCCAGATGTTGCTGAGGTAGGTGTCACAAAAGATTTTGTAAATCAAATCCTGGTAGTTAGGGACCTGTTTCTAGTCCAGCTTTCACTGAATTGAGGCGCATTTATGTGAGATGCAAAGAGGGTTATGGTTGCCTAAATATTCTTATAATATCTCTTAACATTTCTGCTTTTTTTGGAAACCTTAAATGTTTGTTATGAAACATTTCAGGTTATTTCAGTGGGGATTTGTCTTTTTTTCTTACGGCTTTTAGTAAGACATACTTTCATACTATCTAATCCAGTTACTCCAGAGTAACTCAGGGCCAGGGCAGTAATTCTCCCAGTATTTTGTGAGTTGTTACTGCCAACGGTGATGAGGCCAGGTGTGGGTACAAAGCTGGCCAGAGTCACTCAAACAAAGCTTAGCAGCCCCTGGAGTGGGGTGCTAAGTAGGGTGTCTGTGGAAGTGCCTTGACTATTCCATGAAACTTTTGTTGGGCACTGCCACACTTGGATCAGGTACAACTGAGCTGGGGAAGTAGAAGAATATTAATGTAGAGAGTGGATGTGGTGTCGTGCAGAGGAAATGTGTCTTTGGTAACTAGAATTAGAAGCAGCTCTCAGTACATGGAGCCACCTGGGGAGCCAAGGGCCTCTGAGGATGGAAGCTCTGTGAAAAAGATTATGGGGATGTCTTGGGGATCTCATGTTAAATTTTTGCCTTGAATTACATATGGCTTTTTTACCTTCCCTCCCTCTTCCTTCAATAACAAAAGGCAAAAATGAAAAAGGCATACAAGTAAACAAATTGGGGAAAACACGAAGCGAAAACCTACATGATGGAGACTAATAAGTAATTATTTAAAGACAGGTCATTTAATGAGACTAAACAATGATTTAATTGTGTGAATGAGCGATGGCACAAGTTATTAAAACATCACAAGAATCTCAGGCTAGATTTAGAAGTTTGGTTTTTTTTAGGGTCCAGCCCAATTCACAGCTGTGAGGAAGGACTGGTGAAGTGTAAAGTGGCATATTCTGCTTATGATTGTTTACTTTTTCCTTTCCCTTGGGCTAATCAAGCTCAGAGGTGAAATAAAAGGAGAATTTGAAAATAAGCCCATGAATTGTTATGGCAATTATTTGTTTGGCTGCACTCTGCAATTATGTTTAATTTCTTTCTTTCTTTTTTTTCTTTTTCTTTTTTTTTTTTTTTTGATACATCTTGCAAAGAAAATATCTGAGTACTGGCTTGCACTTTTTGTCTGGTGATAATACTCTGAATATCGACTTCAGTCTGCAGCTAAAATGAGATTAAACAACTGCAAATGCACTGCATTTAAAAATCTTATATGTTTACAAAATAGATGATTCATGCTTAATTTTATCCTGGTTTTTTATAGAGATTGTTTTTTTGTGATCTAACAACTATCCTAACTATATAGAGAATGAAAATTCCCTGAAGCTGCTCTGTTTGCTTTCCAGTATGAATGTGAAAAACATCTCTTTTAATCTGCTATGCCAAGAAAAAGTTGAGAGTACTTATTCAGCAAAGGCAGTTTACCTCATTGTCTAACTGTATCTTATGTAAAAGCAGGATTGGAGTCCAGTTTTCCTAATTCAAACCTACCTGACAAGTTTGAATGTAATGCTGACTTACAGTGTGAAAACTAGGGCTTGTAAAACAGTTACCTGCAGCATGCCAAGGTTGGGCACTCGCTTGACACCTAAACCTTATCCACCTTCCAATTGCTTCATTAACCTGAATGAAGCGTTTATAGCCTAAATAGTTCACACAGGTTCTTAGGCTCTTTGAAAGTCCTCCTGGGAGAACTTTTATCTCTTTACTTTGGGCTCTTAGCTGAGCAGACACACATGCCCCTTCAGGGAACAAAAACATTAGTTCCCTAACAGTTGGGAAGTTGAACAATATTGACAGTTGGGGGATGGGAAAAATTGTCCATTAATTCATAATTAGGGAGAAAATGTTGCAAATCTAGTGGTTCTTTAGATGATTTATAAAATATAGAGTATAGACTAATCTAACCCTCAGTTCCAATAAAATCGCAGTCCACTTGAGATTGCTCTCACATCTTTTTATTAGAACTACTTTTAAGTGGGAGCATTACATCAGTGATAATTGCTTGTCATTGTTCAGAAAATGCTAAGCTGCAACAACAGACCATGAACTCATTAGTATTCTGTACTCAGACACTTGTAAGATAGTCCCATGGGCTGCACTGGACTTCAGTTATTATTTAACTTCATCTTACATTTTATAGAGAAGTTGACAAAGCATAATAATAAGAAACAACAACAATAATTTATTATTTTTAGTCTTGTGTCTGGCTGTTACTCTTCGGTGTATTTTGTATCTGATTCATATATTACACATAGTATTTAATCACCTGTTTTGCTACTATTCATTTAGTACAAGGATAACTCAAGTGAAACTGTCTGTTTTCCTTTGATCTTTAGAGCTCACTATTGGCAGCAGTAAATGCCCTTCTCCTGTATTATGTTAAATCCTATATTTCAAGGGGACAAAAGGAAGTGAACAAAATAAAATCTATCTCAAACCAAAAGTCAGCGAAAATCAGTACAGGCCAGGTTCTTTCACTTGTTACATGAAAACTGATGCACAGCAGACCCAGTGGGTGCTATCTTCATCATGGCCTACGTTTAGTAGTGACATGGACAGAAAAGGATGCTCATTATTACACTTAATGGCAAAGGAATGTATGCAGCATGCACATCATATGTAGGAAAGGTGATACAGAGCTTAAGGCTGTCCTGGTACAGCCTCTTCCCAAATGCAAAGTCAGGAGCACTGCTCTCTGCCCACGGTAGGAAAACATGTTGTATCTGCAGTACTTCTCTGTAGAGTAGCAACAGATCAACTCTGAGAGTCAGTGCTTCTCCAGCAGTCAGAATGGCACTGGGGTGCCCCAAAGGCAGATTTAGAAGAAAACTGGTGAGATTCAAAGGAGCATACTTATTTACACATATGGACATTTGAATGTAAGCCTTTGTTATTCCCCCATATACCTTGGAGCTATCAAAATTTGGCATCTCTCGCATAAAATGAGTATGTTCCCTCTATAAAATGCATAATGTCCTATATCAGAGGCTATCATCATTTGCACACAGAAATGAAGGGAGAAGTATGTGAATGTAGACACAGTGTAGAATGTAAAGACACAACCTCTGTTTCCTACAATTGCTGAGGGATTTGTATTGGGTGAGTAATGCCGAAACCTGGATGTCAGGCTCTGAATACTGTATTTAAGGAAGATTTGAAGCAGCAACAGACATTACTGTAATCACGGTACTAGACAGGCATACTAGTTCACTGAACTTCTATCTTCATTAAATTTGTAGTTTGTTACTTGCACTTCTGACAGGGAAGTGTGGATGTATGCAGCCTACTTTTGCTAAGTGTTCTTGTGTATTAATTTTTGCCAAATAACTACTACTATTTTAAAATATTTATTTTAAAAGTACTTCATGTCTTTTTTAGGCTTGTTCAAATGAGTCAGCCTAGACATTTTAGAGCTGTTCCTCAATTATTTCAATTATCCACTTAGGAGTAATTAAAAGTAAGCCAGAAATTGAATTGCTTAAATTTTTAGGGAATACAAATATAGAAGGCCTAAGCAGGGTGTTAGTAATTAATTTTGATTTCTGTGCAACTTTTGTGTGTTTTAATAAGTTGAACCTTTACTCTTTTGATATGAGAGTCTGAGAAAATCAAAGACTAAATGTGTGAGTAATGATTTTACAGCATATAGCAATGAGATTCAAGCTACATCCCAAGATTTTGGAAAAATAAAATGAATGCTTTAAAAGCAACTTGGCTGAACATTATAGCATATGAGCTGTCTTTTAAAACAATTGTATACGACACGTGCCTTGGGGTCTGTTTTGTGTTGTTCCTTACATTGCAGGAGGAAAACAAATGCTGTAGAAACTGCTGGGGTTTATTTTGCAGGTCTGGGCCAAGAGATACGGCACTGAACTTCAGCTGTTGCAGTCCTGGAAAGTTCAAGGACTGTCTTTATGGTTTAGGATTCCATTTAGTCTTTGTCTCTGAGATGTCTAGGGTAGAGTACCTGAATTATGCAGAAGATGACCTCATTTAATAGTATAAAATGCAGTTTTCCCATTTTAATTTGCACATAAAGTTTTTCTGTTGTCTCAATGGAGACTGCAGTCTGCTTGTGCTTATGTTTCTGGATGTGTCTGATGTCAGAACAAGAAACTATTATTGTCAGATGTCAGAAGGAGAAACTAAGAAATACTATTATTTTCTCTTTATCTAAACTATGGCCTTCTGATAAAAAATCAGGGAAGAGTCGGCAATACACTGAGTTGTTTTCTTCCACTAGTCTCTTAAGAATTTTACTTGCCAGTATAAGAATCTTACTTTTAAACCAGTATAAGATTTAAAACAATTTTTATCTCATGTTATAATACCTTGGTTTTACTATATTTTCAACAACTTGTGATACTTAAAAACAATTTGGATAGAGTAGGCATCCCTAATATTCAGGGTGTATTTTAATAGCTCGGTGAGGATATCTATCAAATCATCTCTGGGTTTACCTGTCAGACTGGTAGCTTTCTCTGCCATCTCCAAATTAAAAAAAAAACCCACAACCAAACCTTTTCAGAAGAAAGAGGCACAGGTTTACTAAAGGTATAGGACAGGAGGTGGCAAGAACTGTGGGAGTATCAGCATACAGAAGAGACGTCTCTTGTAGATAAAAAAGGCAACCACCATATGGGGTAGTTGTTTTCTTCAGTCAAAATACACTTCTGTTTTCCATTGTGAGAATTCACTGATGCTGTTGCATTTACCAGCTTCTCTTTGACAACCCATAGAAACAGCTCCAAGGTTGATGATTTTCATCATCTGAGTCTGCTTCATTGGCATATCATAATGAATTTCACTCTATGTGGTGCTGCTTTAGATATTCAACGCAACACAAACTCAAGTCTCATGTTACTTGTTGTGTTTTCTTTAAGATACGAGGCTGTTTTAACACCATGAGACAATACCTCTTGCATATAATTCTTCATCTTGTTATTAGGACTTGTTTTTTCTTTAGATTTTTTGCCTTTGCATATTTCTGCTTTTGAGTTCATATTTTAAAGTTTTATTCTACACTTTAAAAAGCAAAGTTTTTTAACCTGTTTTATTAAGAAAATGAGCCAGATGTTACCTGTTGTCTATCTGTGCCCGTCCTTCCTAATAACTTGGGTACATTAGTCAATTTCAACTCAATATAACAAAGAGAAGTGTGAAGTGAAAAATATAGAGAAAATAGCTTTCTGAAAATGGCAGATTTTTTTCCTTCAGTGTGAAGAACATATTTGTAGTGATCTGACAGTTAGACATGAACAGATTCTTGTGGGATCTAGGAAATTTAAATGGAGATCTAAATCCATAGGAAGACAATTCTCATTGATCCTTCTGAAATCCAAAATAAAATCTTCCATAATGGTTATTTCCCTTATGTTGTTGATTTTTATTTATTTTGGGCATCAGGTGAAAGCTTAATGTGACTGCCATCATAGTTCAAAAATCACTACTGACATTTATAAAGTAAGTATTGGTAGTAGGTAACACAAATGACTCAGTGGTAGATAGAAAGTTCACATGAAGGCTAGATATTCTATTGATATCCCAATGGAATTCCTGGCATTTACCTTGCACCCTATGAGCTCAATTGCATGAACCTTCAGGTCTGATGGATGTAAGTTTTCAGCAAAAGAGATGAATAAGAAATTGTATGGGACACAAACGTGACTACAAATCTTTTGTGTGAGAAGTGAAGGAGTTGAGAGATATCCTAAAGTGCTGGCTATCAAAAGAGGCAAGGTCAGCACATGGAGGATTAAAGTGGAATACCAAAGTTATTAAATGCTGACGTAGGATAATGTTCTCCCATTGGCATATCAATGTGGAGATGTTTGTGGGTAATTAATGTCAAAAACAGGTAGAGATGTTTGTGTTTAAAGGAGATACTGGTCCCCTGGCACAGAACCAGCACATAATGACTCTATTTCCCCTTTACCAATTGATTGGGGGACTATTCATTATTTAATCTGATGGATGTTGGTGCAGTAAAGTGACAGTTGCTATAACATTATTGAATTGCTTGATATAACATTGATCACTTCAATTAGTTTATACTTCCTCATAGCCAACCATGGAGTGCCACATACAAAAGATGCAATTTTTATTGTGCGAAGATTAAAGTAATAATTGTAGGAGAAAAGAATATGTATCTGAACACTTGATGGCAGAAAGTACTTGTGCCTCTAGAACTTCCTCATATTTGCTTCTATTTCTATGCAGAGGAACATAAAAGATTAAATTTTACCCTTGCATTTGATGCAATGCAGAGGAAAGTGTGGATTCCCTTCAGAAAAGCAGAGTCCAGCCTAAGTTGAGTCTGTAGAAAATTTTCAACATAGGCTCATGGGAGTCCAACACCACTGTAAATCTAAACTGCCAAAATGAGTGATGAGAACTCTTGCAAATACAACAGTAAGTCTGAGCAACACTGGATAGAGTCTGAAAGAACTGACCTGTCAGCCAGTCTCCTTGGATGCTAAGGTACAAGTTGAACACTATTTAGATTTCGAAGATGTGTCCTCCTGAGTTCATCAGGAGATGGATAGGCTTCTAAGGAAATGTGAAGAAGTGCATCTGTCCTTTTTCTGTGAGAAGAACACCTTCTGGAAATGAGCTTCAGAGAGCAGGTCTCCCACTTAGATCTTTATGACAGATCCTGAATATACAGAGATTTAGAGGGAGGGGGTGTTGTGGGGTTTCTTTTGTTTGTTCGTTTGCTTAGTATGTGGGGGTGGGGGAGTGGTTTTTTGTTTATGATCTGGTAGGGATACTTTTGGAAGGCTTCTAGCCCAAGTCAACCTGTGATAAAAAAGGTCTTCACACAACCCAGTCTTATGGTTACATACTAGCAGATTACCTTAATCAGCTTTTGTATTGTTATCTTTTTCTCAGACACAGGCTAGGTCAGTCACTCACATCCTTCCTTCCATCACTAAGCCTGTTGGGCTCTTTCTAATGCTCCTCCTTCCTGTGTTGTTAAAAAAACACAACACCACCAAAAAGAAAAACCTGAAGAAAAACAGCCAACAAGCAAAAACCCCAGTTTAGCAACACTGACATGAGTAGTCTTAAGCAGATCATATCTATGTTACATGGATCAATAAAAAAGTGTGAAGTGATTTATGCTCAGGGAAATCTGCTTTGCTTCCCCCCTACACCCAAAATGATCCGAAAAGTTGTGAAAAAGTTTGAGAAAAGAAAAATTAGATCAATATTCTTTTATATAAAATAGAAAAAAATATTGGAAAATTTAAAAGTAAATAACCAATTCTGTTGAGATCACAGCCTGGGATGTTCTCAGAAGTTATTCTTTGACCTTCTTTCAGGTGTTAACTACATTACTACTTACTGAGTCTATATAATTTCATCCTTTTCCTGCAGACCAGATAATGGAACTTCCCATGTATCAGTTTTAGCAAGTGTTTTTCCTCCATATGAGTAACTGAATCCTGAATCTAAGTCTGTATCACTTGGATTGCTACCAATTAGTCCTACACACTTAAGAAAGACCTCCAAAAGTACTATAATAAATGCAGGGCTCAAAATATATCCAACTGTTGTCTGTGCTAGAGTGCTTCATCTTCTGTAGTCTTTATGACAGACTTAATCAAAAACAAATATGCGGAGGGAAAAAAAAGCCAGCCCGTAGAGCAATGTATCAATGCTGTTCTTGAAACACTGTTGCCAAAGACTTCCTGAGACTTGTCTGTTTCAATACATGTACAACAAAAAAAGTTTTTGTGTGAATAGTCACTTTGACTTTAGATACTTGCTCTTCAAATTAATTAGAAGACATTCCTATGGAAATGTTTGCAAGATACAGTCTGTCTTGAGATAGGTTAATGCTAGTAGAAAAAAGAAGTTTTTTTCACATTTTCTTTTCCTTGTTTTATCATTAAAATGGTTTGTCTTGATGTTTCAGGTCCCTGACCACAAGTGCCTACACATCATATGATGTTTCCCCTTTTTAACTGTGTCAAGCAATGCTCTACTTTTTTTTTTTTCCCCAATAATTCTGTTGTGCCTGCTAGTAGAACATTACAATTTTTTTATTTTTATTTTTCAATCTCTTAGGCAGGAGTGTTCGAGTCATAAGAATGGCTTGTATCCTTACATAATATCCATATCCAATACATAAATCACTATTTTCTAAAGCAGAGGAAGAAAGTTTAAAAAGAAAAAGCAATCAAACACACACACACTCCCCTACCACCTCCCTCTAACTATTTCCTTTATCCACCCCCATTGAATTCCCACCACAAAATCTGTGCTCAGGACTCTCTAGGTTTCTTTTTGTTCCTGTTTAATCTTGTGTTTATTAGTAGTGGGCTGAGCCAAAGTACTTTCACATGACTTAGACAGTAGTTGGGCTATTTTAATTAAAAAACACCCGTCTTATGTGCCAGTACTGCTGCACTTTTAAACCAGGCCAACCAGCTACCTCTTCTGTGTATGTAGGATCTAATGGAGTTTGAGCTGCACATAACTGAGACTTTCTGTTTTGGCTGTGATAGCAGCTGACTGTCATAAATGTTACCTGTTACCCATTGCTGCCTTCAGGGCACTTAGAAAATTGCTGGTACCAGTGCTCATGTGATTCAAGATCCTTTGGATTCTTCTGCACTTGGCTTTAGATGATACTCATGTGTGCTAGTTTGGCATTAATTGAGTTTTGGCAAGGAGTGAATGAGTCCAGCCACGGAAGTGACTGCTAACAGCTTCCTCTGTGCCTGGCAAAACCAATTGCTGGCTGGCTCTGAGAACAGGCGTGCTGATAAGCCAATTAGGGAGTTAAACATGACCCTGTGAATTCATATTTTAAAAGAGCAAACCCCAGCAATTGCCCTCTTTCTTCCAGCCTGAGGCCAGGTCGAGCCAAGTGGGCTCTGCCGCAGGGCCAAGCCCCTTCCTGGGGAGCCCGCTGGGCCCCGTCCCAGCAGGGCCAGGCCCTGCCTCTGCTGCAGCGCTGGCCAAGCCACATTCCCCTTCTGCCAATGCAGCCATACCAGCCCGCAGTCTGGAAATGTGATGCCACTGCTGAGTTTCACCAGAAACTGCTGGGCAGGGGGATGGGTAGCCATCGACCCGCAGCACACTACTGCTGTGTTCTAGCTTGTATGCTAAGATCCTAGCTTCCCCCAGCACGGCTGCCGAAGAATTCTCCACCATAAAAAGCTCTGGCCACTTGGCAGAGACCCGCAGGCTTCGGGTGAGATATTAACTCTTTCACTGCACAGTTAAGTCTTGCAGACCTTCAATCCTCTCTCGAGTGAGAGAAAAGGACAGAGAAACAGCATGAAGACACAATGATCAATAAAGAAGGAGTCAGGTCCCAGATGGGAGGAGAATGAGGAGACCCTTAGGCTGAAATTCTCTTGTAAGCCATGGTGATGGACTGTGATACACTGAATATCCCTATAAATCATTTAAAAAATGTAGGAGAATGGAGTGTTCACATTGTAGACATGAGCAAAGGCATCCATACTGAACAAGCAGATGTTGAAGTAGCTGTGATCCCATGAGGAGTTTGAACAGAGAGAGAGTGAAGACCCTTTACCCCTAGGGAAAGAAGAAGATCTCTCTTCCCAGAGATTAAGATAATCTCTTAATATAAAATAAGGAGAATCAGATGAAGAATAAGATAAGAGACTAAAGATAAAGAGAACCATTGTTTTTTAATAGCTCATCCTTAAAATAGTACTCCATAAGTTTGACATGGCCCATAAATGCAGCTGTGGGAAGGCTATAAAAATGGGAGGGATTTCACAATTGTAGATTTCCAGGCGACTGCTATCTGTGGAAACTAAAAGCCACGAGAGAACTGTTTTCTTGTTTAGAAGTCTCCATAGCATGACAAGAGAGACTCTTCTCCCTAAGTGAACTGAATAAAGACTATTGTAGAGGTGATAAACTGACTGAATTGTTTCTGTAAGTTGTCAGTGGGAAAGAAAAAAAGAGGGGGTGGAGGGGAGGAGAAGTGTTCTGAAGGTTGTATTTTGTTTCTTATTATTCTTCTAGTTCTGTTAATAAAGTTTTTCTTTATACCCTTTAAAGTTTGAGCCTGCTCTGCCTTTCTCCTAATCCTATCTCACAGCAGGAAATGAGTTAATAATTCTAGTGGGTGCACTGGCAATTTGGCCAGCACTAAATCTGGTGCGTTGATAGGGAAATCTCATATTGGTGAACCAAAACCACTACACGAAATTGGTGTTTCCGCCTGGTTCTGAACTGAAACTGCCACATCGTGTTAAAATGTAATTGTTTTGATCTCTTGGGAGAGGAAGAGATTCCAGCCCAAGCACGGAGGCTTGGGATCAGTGTCAGGAACCCTGCCAGCAGGTTCCTCCTGTAGAAATAGGCACAGTGCAGTGGCGATCCAGTGTCTCAAGGTACTGATGGTGAGGCCTGATTGTTGTGAAAAAAAGTCACTGCGAATTTTCGTGGTTTTACCTATGTCTTTGGTATTATGAATAGATTAATATTGCTGTTCTTAGGGAGTAGAGATTATCATTACATTTTGCATCCCTTCTTCAAATTCTATAAATCTCATTGAAAGGAAGCTGTCATTGTCTGGCAGGAAGTTTGTGTTCTGTGGAGTCTTTGCAGTTTGTTTTAAATTGTGTGACTTTTATATCTTTTATTGGGAGATTTCTTTCCACCCATGAACTTTATAAGGCCTTTGAGAGCTAAGTGTCCATTTCTAGATATCCTGATAGGATTACTAAAGTAAATATTTATCTTTTGAACAATATTTGGTCATGTGTTTTTATTTGAAAATAGGAAAAATGGAAGAAAGATCATGCACAACTATGTTTCCATCTCTCTCTGAAGGAATTCTAGCTCTTCCCAGTCAAGTCCAGAAAGCGTTTATTCCAAGACAGTGCCAGCCGTTTGCTTTTATAGTGTTATGCACAGGTAAAATGTTATTTTTTTATGTTATTCTAAAAGAGGCAAAGTTTGTTAAGAGAAGTTAATTTTTTTAGGCTAATGGATACAATGTGGGGAAAGTTTTTTACAAAATAATATAGCAAGCTTTTAGCAAAAAGCTTGCTGCATTTCTCTGATTGTATCAGAAACAGAAAGGAAATGCTCCCAAGTGTGCAAGCTGTTCCTTAAGCCCGGAAGTTGGTTGCTCATATTTAAAAAGCACCATTTGGTCTAGTACAGTTGTTCCACTGCTCTTCCTCTGTTTGCATATAAGACATCTGACAGCTCTGTTACTGCAGATTGGAAGAAACCACTTGGAGAGATCAATAAGGAGAAAGGCACACTCATATATGCACATCCACCTGCAGTGCTGCATCCAGCTCTGGGATCCCAGCACAGGAAGGACATGGACCTATTGGAGTGAGTCCAGAGGAGGCCACCAAGACAATTAGAGGGATGGAGCACCTCTTCCATGGGGAAAGGCTGAGAGAATTTGGTGTGTTCAGCCTGGAATAGAGAAGGATTCAGGATGACCTAACTGCAGCCTTGCAGCACCTGAAAGGAACCTACAAGAAAGATTGAGAGGAGCTATTTAAAAGGAAGGAATGGATTCAAACTAAAAGAGAGTAGGTTTAGATTAGATATTAGGAAGAAATTCTCTGCTGTGAAGGTGGTGAGGCACTGGAACAGGATACCCAGAGAAGTTGTGGATGCCTCATTCCTGAAAGTGTTCAAGGCCAGATTTAATGGAGGTTGGAGCAACCTGATCTAGTGAAATGTATCCCTGCCCATGTCAGGGGGTTGGAACTAGATGATCTTTAAGGTCCCTTCCAGACCAAGCCATTGTATGCTAGGATTATTTTGATGAAGCTTGAGTCTTTAATGCCCAACTCATTATTATTAGCAAGGTTTACCAAATTGCAGGCAACTTCTCTGCCATGAATCATGCAAAATGAGAATCAGAACCATTCATAATAAAAAAAATGTCTTAGAAGATGCTTAAAAAAAAAAACCCAAAAACTTCTCTTGTGATATAAATAGTCCTTTCTTTTTTTCCTCTTTTTTCACCAATATACCTTACATAGCTAAAAAACTTGTCATGGAGATGTTGGTGTGTAATAAAATATGGAGATTTATGACTTAAGCATGCATTGGACTACTCTGCTTAGTTCTGTCATTGGATCAGAGTAAGTTTGCTTACCTCGTGCTCTTCTGGACATGTTCATATTAAGCAGGTGTTCTTTTACACTCTGTTAAAAAGCAATTTTCCTATTTCTGTTTTGTTTTTGGTTTTGGGTTTTTTTTGTGTTTTGTTTTGTTTTGTTTTGTTTTGTTTTCCAAATAGTGAAATTTGAGTAACTTCTAGCTTAGTTTGGCAAGTGTTCTAGGGCAGCTGGAGACCTGTAGTGACCCTCAGTAGCAATGTTGTTCAGCACAGGAAAAGTGAAGGTTTGTAGGCAGTGAACAATATATTCAGAGCACAATTAAAGAATCTTTTTTGTGGCAGATTCAGTACTAGATGTGGCAGCACCATCATTTTAGGGGGCATGGCTGAGGTTAACACTTCCCTGAATTTATGTGATTTAGAGATTTATCAAAAAATCCACCAACTTTCAAATACTGATGTTTAAATGAGAGGCGACTAACAAAACTCTGTGGTGATTTATCAGAGAGATAATATCTTTAACAGGAAAATACCAGTCAACTATTCAGTAATAGTAAGTAATCTATTTAATAAGAAGAACTATTGTGCCTCATTTCTACCTTCCTGTTCTTTTATCTGTAATTGGGACTGTGGGATGGAGCTGACTTTCACACCATTTTTCTGGGGTCTTGGAGAGTTGATTTGTTAGAATAGCTGAGTGTTCCACCACTCATCAAACTAAGACTGAATTGCATGATGAGTGTCCAGGAAAAAGTTTTATCTGAGATACTGGTAGAGATACCATGACAAGTGATATGTATTAGACCATCTGAACAATCACTCAGACGAGGAAAGGAAACATTAACCCTATTGTATATTCAAAGAAATGGAGTTGTGGTGCATGATTCTTATCTTAGTGAGAAAAACTCAAATCTTTTTAGTCCCAGTTGGTATATTCTGGTCCATGGCTGATAAGCAAAACCTACCAAAAATGTAGACAATGCTATTTTTTGGTCCACTTCTACACTGCAGAGGAGATGTAAGCTTCGTTGCCAAAGGTTACAAAGTATTGTACTGTTTGCCTGAAATTCCAGACACTTCTACTGGAAGCACAAAATTAGAAAATCTTAACATAATGGCACATTCAAAGATGATCACGTGAGAAAAGTAGTTGAAACTGGGAAAGGAGAAAAAGTAACAATACAATATTTGTAATAGTTATGAAGCTGTCAGAAACAGTGTGTATGTGGAGGGCAGATGACTTAGTTTACTTTCCATTTTTGTACATTTGATAGTGCAGACAGTTAATGTTTGTTAAGATGGCAATGTCATAATGATTGTTGAAATGTTCTGAATTGTCCCTGAGTTCCCTAATGCTTACTGTGACTGATGATGTAAGACCCTCACTAGTGCAGTTTAGTTTCTAGTAAAGTATTACAAAGGTTTAAATAAAAAGGATTTCTGACAGTCTGCAGGATGTTATTAAAACAGATTTTTTTTTGTGTATGCCTTTTATGGTCAGTACATTTTCTTACTGTAGATTCAGTAGATCAACATTAGTCAAATTAAGGTACAGCAAATGAATGCAGCAGTTCCCAGGCACTAAGGGATAGCTGGCCTGGGTTTAATGATAAATGCAGAAAATAGCACTACTGCGAAAGTGAAAATGAGGGGTTAGAACTGGATCTCTGCAGGTAGACACAATATATATTCCAACTCATAGAGTTATTGAACTACATCCTTGCACTAATCACTGATCTTTTCATGCATGAGATGGATTGAAACCTCTTCATTTTCAATCTAAATATATTCAGAAATAGTTTAAATCTGGAAATCTTTGTGCCAGATTTGTTCTTTATTTAACAGGTATTGTCTTTCTGTTTCTCTCCTCTCCTCTCCCCCATGTATTTTTATTATTTAATTTCAGCCTTCACTGTGCTAAACTAAACCAATATAGGCATTTCAGTCTATTTCAATATCATTCTCTGCTTGCTGACCATTTTAGGAACCCTTCCTTCTGTGTTCTCATTTAAGTCCCTTTATCTTGTGTACAGGTGCCCAGAATTGCAGGTGTTATTCCAGTTTGTGTATTACCAGTACCCTGTATCACATTATATTTATACTTCACTACTCATGCTAGAAATTTCTCACTGATTGTGTTTTAGGATTACAGTTGCTTTTCTTGGGACTTTTGTCATAATGATGGCTCTGTATATAAATTATCTTTTTTTCTACTCTTTTTTTTTTTAGAACCGATGAGTCTCAGATTAGAGCAGAAATCCTCTTTTACTACTCAATATCTTCTCAGTGCCATACCATTCTGATTTCTCTGGGCCTGAAAGTCCTTCTTTTATGACAGTCTGATCTTCTCTTATGATGCCATCAGTAATGTCACCAGTTTTGGGCTCCAGCAAATTTTGTGGAGTTACTCTTAGATTTTTGTGCCAAAGTCATTAACAAAAATCTGGAGTCTGAGACTGGCTTTTGAGAAATTCTAGCAGTACTGCCCTTAGCTTGATACCTCCACTTTCCTTTTTGTTATTTCCATACGTGGTCTGTGTCTCAGCCACCACACTGATTCTTGCCTCAAATACTATTTTGTCCAATGAATTACTGATTTTCTGCCTGGCACACAGAGTTATATAAAAATATTTTTCTTAAGTCAGTTGCAGATAACTAAATCATCTGCTATGCTGATAAAGCTCATCCCATTTCACCTATGAGAAACAAGAGTTATTTTGTCAAAGATTAGATGAATCAGACGATACCTTCCTGGTAAGCCTGTGCAATATTTATTCCAGTCTCTATTCACCTCAATGTGTTCTTACTTACTTTCAAAATTTTTTTCTGAAGCTATGCCTGCTATTGAGATCAGCCATGACAATAACTAATTTTGCCTTTTCCTCTCTTTTTGTTAAGTATAAGCCTTGTGTTTGCTTTTGTATTTCTCTTGCATGACAAAGTTATTAATATTCTGCCTTGCTTGCAAGGCCTCCTGTAGGTCAGAGAGAATGGACTTCATGAGAGAAAGAGTGTTTTATGGTGAAGGAAGGGGCATGATTAAAGAAAGAGGATGTTTAATATAAATCAGATTCTCTTGCAAATTATATAGTAGTAAGTTTGGCACATAATTGGGGTACCTTCATGCAGGTAGTTGTGAAAACAAGTTTCTGTGAGACCTGAAGCCTTTATGAGGATGTCAGGGGCTGTGGCTATTTACAAGTGTGAGCACCAAACTGGAGGACTGACATCCCAGTGCGACAGGAGCAAAATCCTCTGCTGCCCATTCTCTGGGCCCAGGGGAGACCAGGCCAGGCACCATATCAGGGCTACAGCACTGAAATGTGGCACTCCCGGGTAGCTTTATGTTCCTAGCTGTGTGTCTGAGTTGCTCCTTTTGAGAGATGGCAGAAATCCCTCCTCTGCTGTGGGAGGGATGTCCGCTGGAGCACGGCTTCATCTGGAATGACACTTGGGCAGTCAAAACCTGCTGATAGCTAGGACTCACATCTTAAAAACCTTAACTGTGCTGATTTTACTTTAAAAGAAATTTCCCTCATCATTTAGGAATGAGAAGAAAAACAAGAAGACTGTAAGTTTTAGCTTCCTGTTAAATCTACTCAGGAAAAGTGGAACCCCTTGCATCTCATTGTTTGAGGAGGTGTTGACCTTGGAAATATAAATGGGTAACGCAAGAAGAAATCTGTTGAGTCTATTTTTTATGGTTCCAGTTTAAGCTCATCTGCTGTATGGTAGGAGTGGGATTGGTGCTAAGGCTATGTTTGGGAAGCAGGAGAGGAGAGGAGAGGAGAGGAGAGGAGAGGAGAGGAGAGGAGAGGAGAGGAGAGGAGAGGAGAGGGAGAGGAGAGGAGAGGAGAGGAGAGGAGAGGAGAGGAGAGGAGAGGAGAGGAGAGGAGAGAGAGGAGGAGAGGAGAGGAGAGAGGGAGGAGGGAGAGGGAGGGAGGGGAGGGAGGGGAGGGGAGGGAGGGAGGGGGGGGAGGGGAGGGGAGGGGAGGGAGGGAGGGAGGGAGGGAGGAGGGAGGGAGGGAGGAGAGGGGAGGGAGGAGGGGGAGGGGGAGGAGGAGGGAAGAGAGGGAGGGAGGAGAGGGGAGGGGAGGGGAGGAGAGGGGAAGAGAGAGGAGGAGAGGGGAAGAGAGAGGAGGAGAGGGAGAGAGAGAAGAGAGAAGAGAGATGTGCTCTCTTGAATGTGAATTCAATTCAGTTCATATTCTCTGTAATTTCTTGCTGGGAAAAACTCTTGGCTGCTGAATTTTAATCTAACATAGGAAAAGTTTCTACTACTTTTTACGAGTTTAAATGGGAAGGAGTTGACACTTATTTTTCTAAAAGAATGAGTCTGGTGCTTCTTTTGCCTTAGTAATTTTGAAACCAACATATCCAACCTGTCCTATTGGTGATGGAGAAATTTAGCTATTTCTTCAAAAACCCATTTGAAATCTCAATTATTTATTGATGGTTGGTTTGGAAATGTTATTTCTCTAACTTGCCACTGTAGACTGGGGAACACTTTCCTTTTCCAGATGTATTCCTTCATAGTTTTTGAATTGATGCTAATAACCTGTATATGATGCCACAGATGGTCAGATTCAGTCGAGAAAATTTGTAAAGCTTTCTTAGGACATGATGGTATTTTTTCCAGATGAAGATAGATTGTTAAGCTTGTGTTATGAATGAGTTTATTTTAATAAAAGTGAGGATAGTTCATTTGCCTCATATGCCATATCTCTTGAGACATAAGTGGTATAATGCTTTGTAAAAACAGTCAAGCAATAATCCTAAATTTTGAGAACTAATTTTAAATTGAAATGCAGAAACAAAGAGTGGTCTTGTATATACCAGATGACTTCCATCTTCGTGTCAGAAATTGCTAAGTGTCTGCAATGGGAGTAATAGGAGAGAATTTCTAAGAAGGTTAGCTTAGATCCTTTTTCAAATACAGCCATAGTCGGGCAGAGAAATTTCAGCTGAAGGGTTTTGCTTGCCTCTATTTTCTTTGTTTGTTTGTTCTGAGAAATCATTATTTTAATCTTTCATGTCTCTATTCTGTGATCTTCATGCATATTTCTGGAGCGAGTGATAGTACACTTAAGCAAGTAAGATCCTCAAGGAAAGATTAGGCTATTGCTCATGGTCAGGGTGGAAGAAATTGATTGAAAATATATAAATGTATTCTGGAACCTCAAGGCATGATGTAAAAATTACTTTATTCAATTCATGTAGTCAACCAGGACAAAACAAATAATGGATTTACAATACAAAAGAGAAAATATATATCAAATCACAATGACAGCAGTAAAACTAGAGACTACTACAAGTAATGTAACAAGCTCCCAGGGAATACTGTGTTGTTATTAATACCTGAGACATTATACTGTAAAATAAATTTCGTGGTTTAATGTTTCAGCCTATAAAGAAGAGCAATAACATAAAAGAGGGCAATATTACAGCCTAATTAAACATTTCTAAAACATAACTTTTGATAAACAGTAGTTCTACCTATCCAAATCTATGCTCTGTCAGCTGTAGGATGGAATATATTGGTTCATATTGGTCTATGAAGTGAAAAACTCCAGTGGAGTAACTTATGAGCTGAATGTGTCACTTGGAAATGTATTATTTAAATAGCCTCTCTTGTTAAGACTGTGGCCTAATTAATTTGATTTTCCTTTTGCCCTTCAAGAGGTCAAGCTTGACATTTGGAGAGTGAGTATTAACTACTGTCCTAAAGATTGATTAATGTTCACAAAGCCATTTGAAAATGCTTGGCGCTTAGTGTGTTATGGTTTATCTTGAATAAAAACACTAACAAGCACTGAGGTTCAGTGTTTCCTGAGCAGCTTGCACCCTGCCACATCACTGTTTTCCCATTTTGTGAGTAGCAATTACTCAGTTTGGTCTATGTTAAAAAGAGTATGCTTCAGCAGTTTTTGGTTTGGTTTTTTTTTTGTTCTGTCAGACTGGGCTGTAGCCCAGAGAGTTAAAAACATAATTTACAGATTAAGACTATTTGTAGGGGGAGAAAATAATGTAGGTGGTTGCAGTTAGATAAGTAAGGTGCAGTTTTCACCATGAGTTGATGACCTTTGCCTCAGCAGAGGCATCTGGGTTCCAGGAAGGATTGGGAGAGGGAAGATTTGCCCACAGATTTCCCCACAGATCACTATGCTGTCGCTGCCAAGATTAGAGCTGCTGGTTGCCCTTGTCAGACCAAGAATGGAATAGAGAGTGGGCTGTAGACATGCTGAGGAGTGTTCCCAGCCTGGGTCTTAGTGCACAGGATTTTGCCTGTGCAGAGTTGTATCCAGTGGCCAGTTTCTTCTTTATCACATTTTATTTTCACAAAGGGAGGGGGAGAAGGATGTTATTTGGCAATTTAAAGCTTGCATGTATAAATACACATATTTTAAAGGAGGTACAGTTTGTAGAGATGCAGAAGGGAAGGGAGGAGAGGTGTTACTGCTAAGGTGGGTTGTCCTTTGTGGGACTGTAGTAGTGGTGACAATGCACAAGTCAAGGGCAGATATTAGGTGTGTATCTCCTGATTCTTGAGCAAGCAATGTAGTTTCAGCATAGCTCAGAACGGATCTGATAGGAAAGATGAGATGCCACTTTTCTAGGATGTGTGATATAGTGAACTCCTTCACCTTAATCACAGACAATATTTTTTTTTTAATTGATATTGATGTCATTTCCTCCTGTGTCTCAATCTGTTACCTTGTTTGGAATTTTGAGTATATCAGAGATTGATTCAAAGCAAGTGGTTGAAATTAGAGTGTTGCATTTTCTGTGATGGTAGAGGAGCTGAGTGAGTTTAGTTCACTTTCTAGGTAACTGGACTTTTGTCCTCACAGCTTTTACATTTGGAAGCAGACCTGAGTGATTAGGCAGAGGTATCAGGCAGCCAGCTGTCTCATACCCCACCATGGGGGCACTGAAGGCAGCCTAACAGCCTGTCATAAAAATGCAGCAGAGCAGACGTCTCATATACAGATATCTCTGATGGTGAGTACAGATCACCTGATTTGTGCCAGGTCTGCATGGGTAATTCAGTTGTAACCTTTTTTTCTAGCAGAGGAATACCTTGGTACCAGGAAAAAGATTATTTTCCTTCCTGACTTGACAGTTGTTTTGTTGGTTTCTCCATTTTTTCATTTTATTTTTTTCCTTGTAGTTGTCCTACTTTTGCTCACTTGGAAGACCAAACACCCCCCAAAAATATGCTCTTTACTCTAGTTGTCTTATGCAAGGACTATATCGTTTCTTTGCAATATAGTTTTAAAAATCTGATTTTAATGAGGAGGTTCATGTCTGGAAACAGGGAAGGGAATGTGAGCTGCTTAGGTAGCAAGAGAGAACCTAAAAAAATCCATAGACTTCCCAAGTTACTGTTTGTGGTTTTTTTCCTGCAGGTTTTCATAGGCTCCTTTAAGTTTTGCTTACAGATGGAGCCTTAGCCAGCCTACTTAAAGCAGAATTAATTTTCAGTGATAGTTCCTTCTCTCTTGTGAATCAAAACAACACTGTCTGTATTTCAAATAGTAACCAGGGTATATTCTGAATGAAGTATCTCACAGGTAGTCTTTGGAAAGGAATGAGTTATAACCTGTAATACTGTCTATGTAACTTCCTAATCAAGAAAATGAGTAATTAGAGGTAAGCGTTTGCTTTTTAGCAAGAATCCTTTCAGGAGGAGAAGCAATAAGCTGGTGCTCTCTAAACCGGTTAGAATAAGACATGAGAAGTCAGCTATTCTGCCATGAAAGGCAGTTTCTCATTGCAATGCTTGTGGGAGGTTGCACAAGCAGGGGCAGAGCAAATGTCTGTTTCTGCACCCAGGAACTTCTGACCCCAGGCCTCAGAGTTCTGTGTCTGAGGTGCTGCAATAATCATTAGAAATGGTGCCAGAATGTAAATTTTAGGAATAAACTTTGCCAATGGGTACTGTTGGGCTAAAAAGGGTGGTTGCACAGAGTGATTGCTTTTACACTGCTCTTTGTAAATGCTGCATATCTGCCTCCCACATTGGCACTGGCATTTGTCCTGATTTGTCTGGAGATGAGATTAAGTCTAGTTTCTTTGAGACCTTAAGAGAGAAAGGGTGCAACAGGTAAAGGAACAGATGCGAGAAGGTGCTTTCCTTCATTGGTCTGAGCTTAGCTGACCTTCTGTCAGTGCCTCTACCTGTGTCTGCTGGATTTCAAGTAAACAATCTATAGGTCTAGAAATTGTGAGAAGTGTTTTTTATATGGTGGTTTGATTGGTAATTTTTAAGCTTTCATTTAGCCATCATTAGCCTCTGTGCTTTGCAAGATGTCAGAGAAGCAGTGTTAACATTTTAAAGAAAGTTTTGTATAATCCGTTTCTTTGTTAACCAACCTTCTGCAGATTTTTCTTGATATGTCTATTTCCCTCATATTCTATATGTTTGCTAGAAGTGACCATAAGGACTTCATAGGCCCAAAGCAAATTTCTCACGTTAATCAACTAACACTTTGATATTCTTGAAGGTCTTTTCCAACGCAGATAATTCTATGATTCTATATTGTTATTCAGGGATACTATAAGTATGACAGAGCATAATTAGAGATATGTGTTTGTGGGCCTATGTCCTTTTCTTCCCAAAAGAAGAAATTTTTTTTTTTTTTGTATGATGAATTTAAGCCCTTTTTCTTTCATTAAATTTCCACTCTCAAGGAGTTTTCTCCTCAAGTGCATGATTAATTCATATGAAGTGCTTCCTCACCTCTGAAAATGATCCTTCAATTTATCCATCAGATTTTAAAACTACATTTTCTTATTGTTATTGATTACTCCTCTTTTTAGTACTAGAAGTAGTGGAGAAATCAAAAGGGAAGCAGAGAACTTAGCTGTTGCCCTGCAGTGTGCTGTGAGAGATTGAAGAGGCAGTTCAGATTGTTTATAATTGGCACCTGTTTTATCAGAAACATGGATAGACTGCTCTTGAACGAGATGGGGAACTCTCATTAGCATGATGATTGTAATCTTTCTAATTTCCTAGTTTCATATAAGAGCCTTTTTAAAAATTATCTTTGTAATTTGGCTTTGTGTTTGCATTTCCAAACTACAGTGTTCAGCTTTCAGGTCGGGTCTAAGCAGGAGAGGTGCAGTGAATCCTCTGTATTTACTGAGAGCTGCAAAGGGAGTTATCTTTACAAAGTGAGCCTGCCGGTGTGGACACTACTGGCCCCACTGGTTTCTTTCAGTTCACCATCACCGCTGGATGTGGCAGAATGAGTCTGATGCCTACTTACTGCCACTTCTGGACTGCTGGATCTGTTGTTAGTGGTGAGTGCAGGGCTTTATTGAGTTGTGCTGCAGTAGTCAGGGTTCATCTTTCACCGCTTTTATTTGGGACAGTGGGAGAGGTGGATTTTTAAAGAGTGGCTCCTTTATTTAATGATATATTGGGGAGAGGATATGCTTTTCTGACAAAGCTGCAGTCACCTTTAAAGCAAATCTGGGGAAGTTACCAAAGAGCTTGGGACTGCATATGCCATGAGCATCCTAGTCCTGCAGTTTCATGGAATCCTTGTTTTTCATTGAATATTAAAATTTATTATCAGCCTTGAGAAACTTGCAGACTGTAGGATGCCTTTCATTTCCAGTTTCCCTCTATAGTCCATTATTGATCTTACAGGTTCAGAGACATGGTATTGCCTTATGTTCTTAGGAGTTTGAGTTGATGGGTTTTGCTGCATGCTTAGCAATTTCTTATAGTTTATATTCCGACTAAATATGTGATCAGGTAAGGTAAAATGTTGAAGCTCTCATATAGCCCTGTGTTGCTAAGCAATTTTGGTGTCTTTTGTTCTAGTACCAGTTGAGTCTTCTAAAAAGAACTGTTTCCTTGGAAAGAAAATCCCTTGATTGGCAGCAATATTACTACTTCATTACTGCACTGCCACTGCCAGTGGTATTCCTTGCTTCAAATTACACTGTTTCCCTTTCATGGGCCAGAAAGGTAGCCAGATGTTCAAATTATTGCTGGCAGACCACATGGATCAGCAGTATAGAAAACTTGGCAATCACTGTATTTCTGCAGTATTAGATGCTCTTTTTCTTATATGTTGTATTACTGAGAAAATTTTTGATTGCATATATAAAAATGGTCATTGGCAATAGTTATTTTTACTGTACTGCATCTTCAGGGAGAAGCAGAAATTACAGTGCTTCTCCTCCTGAGTGCTAAGTGAGAATTAGTTCCTCTTTGGTCCTTCTCTTATTGGCAAATAATAATCCCAGAGGAGGCCGTGCCAAGTGGAGATGATATTTCCAAGGTCGGTAGGGCACCCTTCACTTGTGGAACTTGCTGCACTTCTGAAAGTGCAGTGGTTCTTCCCACCCACCTCCTCTCTGATGAAATATTATGATCTCCATTCTGTGAAATTCAGAGAAACAGCTGAAGGGATAAATGACTCACACTGAATTAAGCAGCAGCTCAGGAAGAGAAAGCACAGATCTCTGAAAATTGGATCACATGACTCCCAGGTACCTTTCAGACAGGGAGATGTTTTTGAAGCCCTCTCTCCCTGGGACTTTGCAAACCAATTTCCCTCACCTCAAAATTGTTCCAATGCAACTTTAGGATGCTTTTCTTGATGAGTTTCAGGGTGCACAGGATCTGTTAATACCACCCCTAGCACAGAGGCTGACTCCTCACCACAGGTGTCTGCCCGCCTCTCTGTGTGATAGCATTTTTGCCAGGTGACCATATTTAGATTGCCAGCCGAATAATATGATTGATTTAAGCTGACACCGTGCTTTTGAAATATTTGAGAATACACAGCAACCTTATCACTTTTATTTATTATCGACTTTATCAAGTCTATTGAAGTTCTATTTTGTAGAACAATTGTTCATAGCTGACATTCTTGAATGAATTGTCTCATTTGTGATTGTCTTTCATATGTATTCCCAATTTCATGGGTCCAAGCCTTAAATTTACAGAAAAATGACTGTTTAACTCACCTCATCTTGATCCCCCATAGCATCGTGAATGGATTTTGTAAATAATGGATTGGATGGTTCCTAATTTCAAACATTCCCTTAGTGATAGATGTGGCTTTCATACTGGTACAATCTTTTTCATCTCTTGAATTCAAGAATTTCACAAGGGAGGTCAGAATGACTGCATACCATTTTAAAGACACGGTGAGGGATGAAGAGTATCAACACAGCAGTTTAGCAGAGTCAGAAAGAAAGCAGAGTTTTCTTAAGATCAAGGGCAGTACCTTGTCTACAGAAGTGTATCACTGTGTCTCTGCCTGCTGTTTTAGCTTTGGAGGCAGAGTGCTCTTATCTCTGTTATTCCCTAGTGTTCCACAAAACAATCTAAGATAAGAAATTGTATTAATCTTTTCCTTCCCTTCCAAGTGGAAACCACATGCAGAAGATATCTACATATTATCTACCTTTTAACATGGGGGAAATGTAATGAGCCCTTACAGCAATCAGCCAGTTTCTGTTGAACTAGTGGCCTTTTGCTCATACTGTTTTGGACAGTGACGTGACACAGCAGCCTGCTGTCTGGTCTGGTGCACTGGTCCTTTCCTGGAATCTGTCTTGCATGGAGAAATCCGTTTTGTCCATATTCAGTTCCCCACAGCAGCTTTTAAATTTAAATCTCTGCTGTACTTCAAGCAAAACACTTATTGAAACGTCATCACATAATCTGTTCCCTTTCAAGACAGGCTTATGCAAATATGCAAATACATAGCTGTTCTTGACATAGCTAAAAGAAATTCTGATTATATTCTGTCTCTTGGGAAAAGGTATTTAGAGATGGGATACAAAATGAAAATATAACTCTTTTCTTCTTTCTCACTTGTTTTCCTCCTCTGTCGTTTTCTACTAATCCACAGAGGAACAATGTAACATGTCAAATCTGTTTATTCCTAAACAGTCTGGGATGCTTTAATGTCTTTATTGTAATTTAGGAAGCAACTGATACACAAAATTGTGTTGGGTAGACATTAAAAATACACACTGTTGTAACCACATAAACTCCCAGGTACAAAATAGCTCCTTTTTTTTTGGCAGTGCATTTTATGATGAGAAATTAACTAAGCTTCTTTCTCAAAGTTCCAGCTATAGATCAGCTAGAAACTTGAGGGACTACTTGTATCCTGAGAGGTGGCATATTGATCTACAGCTCCAAGAATTGTGCCAGGAAGTGAAAATCAACAAGATCTTCACCTGATTTATATAGGCTAGACATCTGTGGCTTGCCTTTTGGAGGTGATTTCTCAGAGGCATAATTAAAACTTGATGGTGAATAATCATGATGATTTGTGTCCCCACGTTGTAGCCATGTGGCTGTTTTTATGTGGTTGTAAATGTGGTTGGTCCCTGCATGTGGAAAGGATGGTTAGAAAGTACTGGGTTTAAGGATCAAAATTTTGCATGTAGCTCTTATGCAGAGGGTCTCAACATTTTTCCAAGGCTCTGTTTCAGTGTAGAACTAGTCAAATTGCAAGTTAGTGAAAAAAATACATTAAAGAAATTTTTAATTAGTAAAACTGAGCAGCCTTTAAATTTGCTCACTCTGCAGGGAGAAGCAGTGCTCTGATATTGGAGATGCAGATTTGGTTCTGGAGAGAGTGGGCAATGACAGCAGTTTGTAACATAGTCTTCCTTTGGTCTCTACACAATAGCACAACAGCATCACCTTTTCCTTCATCCTCATCTCACCTGTCAAAAGCAGAAAGAAAGTATTTGGACAAGAGTTATCCTTCATTTGATGTTTAAACATTCTGAGCAGAACATAGATATAACTAGAACTGCAGCCTGAAGATTTTTCCATCAAATTCTATGATTTTGTATTAGTATAGATAGAATTTTCAAGGCATACAAAAGGCTACCGCTGAAGCAGACTGGATTTATTTCTTTTCTCTGCTATCTGAATGATGGTGGGGATTTTAAAGAAACTGTTTATCATTTGGTTTTGAATTATTCCTGGGATTTATTTTGTGCTTTAAGATGTTCACCCTGCCTTCTAAATGGCCCAACTTTCTCCATTTATATCAGTAACAGTGATTTATACTCTTTCATTTTGAAACTGAAAGGCATAAAACACCAACCATTGTCTACCTATAAAATAAGGTGGGGAGAGGTGGATTCTTTAATTCTGCATGCAGAACAGTCAGTATAGTAGATACATTTTGAGGCTGATTATCGTAAGGAGCCTGAGTTAGAACTGATGATCAATTTTCTGAGAATCCCTAGCCTTTCCTTTAATTTAGATTTATTGATTTTTATGAGTAGGAGCAGTGAGAAGCTCAGGCTTTGAGGAGGATCAGAGGGGCCAGTGTATGTCTAGGGTTATTGCCTTGTTTCGTGCTGTGATTTATACAGTGAAGGTAGTTGCTGCCTTCTTCTACTTGGTATTATTTTATTTCTACTCATCATTGTAGTATTTCCTGCCTTATAAACAAGCACCCTCTGAGAATCTGTTCTGTTGTGTCTCTGACATTATTACAGGCTGAAGGTCTGATTATTGGAAGTGCTGAGCCCTTGCAGCTCCAGTGGAATGAATGGAAGCTGCTCTGAAAAGCACACCTTAGGCATTTTATTCTCTTGAAGGGATTGAGTTGTTCCTCATAAATATAGGTCCCTTCTTTGGCTAATTCCCTCTTGACTGCAAATCCTTTGAAGTAAGTGGAGTTTACTTGGTTAGAATTAAACCTTTGCTCCAAATTTAACTCCCACCCTTGCCATATAGCTGGAGAACTGATTAGATCTTAGTAAATCTGATATTAAAATTAGGCTTCAAATTTACAATTAAGCTTCAGAGTTTTGCTTTCTAATTGGAATACTGCATGCTGGGAAAGATCAGGAACTTTTTTTTTTTGAGGGTTCAGGTGGTTCTAAACACAATTCATGTTCCTACAGCAGAGCTGATGTGCAGCAGAGGTAACTGAACACACTGAGAGGGGAGTTTTATGGCTAGAAGAGGTATACCAAAACTGTGTCTGCAGCCATTCATATGTTCCTGCACAGGGTCTTAATTCTAATTTGTCCAGTTCCAGTGAGAGAAAGTCGATGTTGGATAGTGATTTACCCCAGGAAAATGTGATTTATCTCAGTGCTTGATAATTCCATTGTTCTTGCACAGGAGGAAGTTTGCCTAAGTAGTGGCTGCTTGATCCTGAAGTAAAGAAAGATGATGCTGTTTAAGCATATGAGTCACTGTGGGAAAAGTTCAAAGGAGCGCTCATGAAGGGGTGAAAGCTGAAGCTGAGAGATTTGGGGACTAGGTATTTAAAGGAAGTTTATTTGGCCTGACTTTTTTCTTTGATTTTTTAAGAACACAGATATATTATGGAAGTGGCTCTGCAAGTCATGGCAGAGTTTGAAGATTCTATTCATCCTTGGCTAAAGGCCCTTCTCTACTCAGGTTTCTCAGATGTGCCCAGAAGTCATCACTGCTTCAGTCCTTAGTTTTTGAAAATTCATTCTTTGCTCAAGGAGACTCACAGCTTGCTCCTGCTTTTCCATTTTGGGATCATCACTACAGTGTTCCTTGATTTTTTTACTTCTTTAAAGCCAGTATTTGCTTAAAAATAAGGACTTTTGGGGATTGTTTTTTGGTCTAGGTTTTTCTTTGTTTTTATTGTGTTTGTCTCAGTTAAGGGGTAGATTGTAGAAGATCCATTGCTTTTGATTATGGTTATTTTCAAAGAACAAATATAATCAGTTATATTCTCATCTCTATATCTGTCAACATTTTTTTCCTTACCTCTGTACAATATGGTAGATCATCTGCTGTGTCAGCAGAGCTTCACACATCTTTCAGTGTATACATTAATCTAATCCTGTTTTGTGAGTGATGGGCCCTGGTGTTTGGTTCTCAGCAGGCAAGGTGGACTACAAAAACATTGAGAGAATACTCAGGCAAACAGGTAGTTGCTTCCTCTTCTTGCTGTCGGTCTCCTAAAGATAAGAGTCTATATTGTGTTTTGTTGTCTTTAAGACTGTAGACCAAGGCTGGCTTTTCACAATAGTGTTTTGACATCCTTTGCTCCAAGAGCTGGGTTTTCTTTCAGATACTCTGCTTTCTAAATTTTGTGGCTGATTGTATTTACATTTATTTTTTGAAGCTCCTGCCTGTACATGTTTTATTCCACCTCCCCTTGTTTTTCTGTTTTTAGCCAGTGAGACCTGCAATGATTTCCATCCCATGTTCTTCACCCATGACAGATCGTTTGAGGAGTTCTTCTGTATCTGCATTCAGCTTTTGAACAAGACATGGAAGGAAATGAGGGCAACTTCAGAGGACTTTAACAAGGCAAGAAAAAAGGCGGGGTGGGAATAACTGGGCAGAATGGTGAAACAATGCCATATATTCTTCCCTAGATGCACAGGGATTTACTAATTTCGATTCTGTTAACAGGCTGGAGATTTTTCTTTTTGGATGCTTTGCACATTGGAATGCCATTGTTTAGAAAGCATTAGATTGAGGATAGGAGATGTAAGGAGGTTCATAGACCTTTTTCAATCATGTTGCACTGCAGACTGTGAGACTAAAGTCCTGGTTTGAGGGGAAATTCTGCCTTTTTATGTTAGCAGCATTATGCTCAAGTGCTGCACCTCCAAGGTTGTAAATATTGAGGTTGTAAAAAAATGTAGAGAGAGTACTACAATGATAATTCTGTGCGCCCCTTTCATTTAATGTGAGCACTAAAGGGATAAAATATTCAAGGGTGGACACAGAATGCTGTGCAGTTTAGGCTGCTAAAACAGAAACAAAACAAAAACCCCAAAATACCCCAACCCAAGCCCACCAACCAAAAAAACCCCACCCACAAACAAATAAACAAACAATTAAGCCAAAACAAACAAACAAAAAATTTTTAAAATTTTTAAAATAACAAGCAAAGAAAAAAAACACACACACACACAAAAAACCCCACAACATACCAACCCCCCCTCCCCCCCCCCAAACCCTGAAAACAAGTGAAATAAAAATTCAACCAAGAAGCTCCTCAGTAAGAATTCTGGAAGCTTCAGCCAATCTCCTGGCCCTCAGAAAAGCAATAAAGAGTAGATCTGTCTTTGTAGTCCCTAGAAATCCAATTTTTACCCAATTTACCATAAAGCTGGGTATCTCTGGCATTTTGTAAGAATGAGACAAACTCACATTTTTATGGCCAGCTGTCATCCTTGTCACTGTTGGGATCCTCTGACTGGATCTTGAGCAACTCCCTGGGAGATGTTGGTTGTAGGACTGTTGGTTGGGAATGAAAAGTGAGACTGCTGTTCCGTCAGCATGTGCCTTACAAGTGCTCTGAAGTCACCAGACTCAAATGTTATGTTAGTGCCAGTAGGAATGATCATGCCTGACTTCTAATTGTAAGTGTCTATTATTGAAGTGGTCCCAATGACCATTTTCTGCTTCAGAGTGAAGGTGAATTTTTAGGTCACAGTGAAGAATAACCTTTGTAGAGTTCTATCAGGCAAGTTAGTTGGCAGCAGTACCAGAGCCCTGGCTAAAGAGGGAAAGAAGTCCAATATGCATGCTGTCATAGCCAGATGACCCAGAGGCTTGTTCTTACATGGAATTTCTGACATGCTTCTCCTACCTAATGATCCAGGAACAAAGAAGGAGCAATAGCAAGATAATTCTCTGAACAGCATAGGGTTGCTAAAATCAAGAGCTTAAAAGGCAACTTTATAAAGGCTAGTTCATAATATGTTTTAAATAATAGTTACAGGCCTTCTATCTCAGTAGAAGAAGGATTTGTCCACATAATTTCTCACAACATGAGTTGAAATATTATTAGCAATCCTAGGGAATTTAAATAAAGAATGGTTTCATTTCTGGCGTCAGCCCAGATCACCCTAAAAGGAAAACAAAGAAATGTAATTTGCAGTGTTGGGCATTGTTGTAGAGGTTCATAGGAGATCAGGGAGTTTTTTCTCTGATATGACTAGTTTGCTACTTGTGTTTTCTGTTGCTGGTAGTTTTGCGACTTCACCTATCAGTTCTGTCAGGTTCAGTAACATTTGCACTGTCTTAGTGCATGTGTCATTGAAGACATGGGCAATTCTTCACTCAGTGGGGCAAACTTGAAACATTTGCTATTGGGCTTCTAGGGTTTCTGTCTGGCACTGTGCTGCATGATCCTGAGCCCAGGATCTCTGCCTGTTTCTGTAAAGAGGAAGGAATGCTAAGCACTTGCTTCTCTCATTTCTCACGCTTCTCTAATTATGTTTTGCTTCCCTAAATCCTTTCTTAGAGTCATAAGGAGATTTTTGTGCTCTTATCCACTTCAAATGACATGCAGTAGTGATGTGAATTACTCAGCTGATAAACATCTGAAGGGATCTGTGAGTGAAGCAAATTGTGTTGTTGTGTGGGCTTGTGAAGCACTTGAGGGTTTGTGGGGGCTGATACATTATATGGTGGTGCCCAAGGTTTACCCATCTGTTTGGTGGGTGACAGCTGCCAGTGCAGCCCATGGCTTTACCAACTAAACACCACCATTTTTCATCCTTATCTGGCAAGAGGCTTTGGTGAGCACAGCATGTTAGTATTCTGTCTACATCTTCCCTGCATGGTAAGGGTACACATTTCTGTGCAGTCACTTTTGAAAACTTGGCAGGCAAAGGCCATGTGGGCCTGGGGAGCATTCAGCCCATCCTTTCAGAAGTGAACGGGAAGAGAGGAGACCTCACAAGATGCAGTAATTTATTTGTGTGAAGAAAAAATTAAATCTTCCTTCTTCTCTTTGTGTTACTGTTTTTCAATAACTTGATTGTCATTGCCATGTATGAAACACCACTTAGTTACAGTTTACTATCCCCTTGCCTGATGGGATCATTTGTTTTATTCCTTCCTCCATTCCTTCTTCCTTAAAACCTCCAAAACAAAACTGGACACTCTCAGTATACTGCTTGGTAACTCTTGAGACCTGGACATTCTGCTCAAAAATCTAGACTGCTTGCTTTTATGTTTAATCATAATTGAAGAAAAGGAGCTTTTTAGTTTAATTTCAAACTTCTGATTTATCACAGTAGCTTGTACATTGAGGGTCAGTAGGAGGTCTGTGTGCACATACAGAGAATTATTTCCTCCTCCCTTGAATTGCGAAATGACAGGCACTAAAAGAGGCAAAGTGATTGAATTTCCCCTCAGGTTTCAGTGCCTGCTCTCAGGAGTTCTTAAAGCCACCTATTAAGACTTTCTTTCGATGACAAAATGGCATAGTGTGCCATCATAGTTCTTCAGTTTATGTTGTGAAGATTCCACATCAGTTTATTCATTTTCAAAGTTTCAAAAGTAATTAAACCAGCACTTTGCTCACGGTTGGAAGAATTTTACTGTATTTTAGTGAAACATTTATGATCTCATGCTTTACCCAATTCTTATTCATTAAAAGAAACACATTTTGTCAACTCTTGCATGAGAAAAAGTCCTTTGATGCCTATGGTATGACACTGTCAGACCTAAAACCTTTTTTTCAGTCTCTCTATATAGTCGTAGATGTCTGAATAAAATAATTCAGACAGGCAGCTAAGCTTATATTATGCCTTTGTAACATTTTAAGACATGCATAATTCATGTTTTGTGAGTTTCCTAGAGAAACTAAGATGCAGTTGTATAGATAGACATGGAAGTGGCAACAATTCAATTTGAAACCTTTTTGTTTTTATTTGAGCCTACAGATGATCAAATGACACTCTACAAGTTTCTCCAAAGTAATTTGTGAGCAGACAGCATGGTTTATGGCTTTGAAAATATAATCTAGTCTCCAAGCTTTACATACATGTTTTATTAAAGCAGAAGGAAGCATTACGTATTGATTTTTTGGAGTCAGTGCTGACTAAGAAAGCTGGCTCAAGTTGTCTCACATCCAGCATCTAGAAACTTTCATCAGCAGCCTTGCCCATTTAAAATAGGTGCCCATCAGTCAGATTTCTATCGAGCAGGGACCACCTACACTCTGTCAGAGTAATCAGCCTCTGCTGCCATACAGACTAAGACGTACTTATATTGGTTTGAAGTTTATTGTTTATTCTTAGCATGATGGTAGGTGGAATTCAAAGTACCTGCCCAACAGGAAAATTCCTCCCATTGGGCCAAATGAAAGCATACTCCCAAAGTAAAATTTTTTGGTGATCCCCTCTAGATGTACTTTAGTAAGGGCACCTGGATTGCCCTAATGTGGATTTACATTGTGATTGCTATCACTTTAACAATTTTCTTGTAAAGTACACATATTGTTTCTTGAGATATAAGGAGACAGCAAGTAGGACGTTGTGTAGGGGACAAGATTATCCTCTTAATTCTGATTTCCAGAGATTTCAGTCAGCTGCTTTTGAATAGGAGGAAAGGTGAGCAAATAGTTTATTTTGGTTGCAGCCATAGCTTGTCATATTAAATCTGCAGAACAGAGTGAGCAATTTGCTAATTCTGTACCTAGTGTTGTACCATCTTAGGAAAAAAAAAAAAAAAAAAAGATTAAGAGTAAAAATAACTGCTTCCAGTCCCAGTGTGGAAGGAAAAAGACAAAATTTTTTTTACTTGGCTGGCAGAGTTCCAAAGCTGCATTATAGAGAATGGGCACAATATGGCTGCTTTCATTAATATATTAGTATAGTTGTTGTGTTCTAGATGACCAAAAATGATTACTCATAACAAGATGCAGATTATCATTCCAATGTGGCTAAAGTTAAATAGGACAAGCCAAAACTGAAAAAAACTGTAAGTACTGTGATATAAGGTGCTTGAAAACAAAATCTACTGCATTCACTAAAACTAAACGTTTGAGGAATAGGAAAGTGGTTGGCTAATGATGCTGCCAATGCATTTTTCTTGTTACTTAGAGATTTAGTTAATTTGCCCTCTGGACATGTGTTTGAGATCATCATGGTATAAAACATGAGCTTTTAAATGTTTTGTGAAAACTTATTTTGTAATAAGAATATGTAATAATATTATATCATATAAAAGAAGAAAAAGAAAATATTTTGTAATATGAAAAATAATCTCAGACACATCCAAAAACTGGTTTCAGCATTCAGCTAGTATCCATTTCACAGTGGCAACCTGGTGAGGAACTGCCCTTGCCCTTGTGGTATCTGGCTATTTCAGGGACACACCAAGCTGCAGCATCAGATCCCCCTGCAGCAGGGGGGGTCTGCTCAGTAAGGTAATAAAACATGGCACTGACAGGCACACACACAGCAAACTGCCTTTGTGGTGATCAGAAGAGTAGACATTGTTCACAGCGGCAACAGATACAAACAATTAACACCCTTCGTGAGTCCTTAATTAAGTAGCAAAGCAAACACAGAGGCATTGGATAACCACAAAAGATGTTTATGGCTCATGCTCAGACTGCGAACATTTTTCCTTGGTCACTGACAAGGTAACCAAGAAGAGGTAACCAAGCATAACATAAAAATGAAAAATACCGTTTATTTCCGCAGTGGAGGTTTGGAAATGCCATGCCGCAGGTTTCACAGCTTCTCCAGTGTTGTCATGTTTTCAGCAGCTATAGGAATGAATAACTGTGGTAGGCTGTGTTCAAAATATGACTAAGTGTTCAAGAAAAGGCTCTTAAGAAGCAAAGTTCTGTGAGCGGTGGCTTGTGTGAAAACATGTGGTGGGCCAAACCCACCATCAGATAATGTGAGTTAACCATGAGTAAGCAAAGGCCTAGGGGGGTCATTTTGAAAGGCTCAGAGCAGCAATGTGGTAGAGGAGCTGTCACCAGCTTTGCTGTCACCAATGGTCCCCATGGCAAACTGGGGAGACTCAAAGAGCAGACTCTGCATAGATCCTGTCCAAAATGCCACCCTGGCTGCAACCTTGTTATCCTAATGCTAGACCTTGCCATGGCAGTTCTGTGCCTGACCTGGAAGTGACAAGGCTGCTCCTGTGGGAGCAGCAGGTCCCCAGCATGTTCAAGTGATCCTCTCTAGTGGCTGTAACAATATTCTGCACTTTTCTTCTCCTTGCAGGCTTGGCCGAATCTTGATAAACTACACTTTACAGGAAGGAGGCAAAGGCATCCAGAGCTGAAGTGCCTTGGCAGTGCAGCAGCTGCAGGGTCAAAATCAGAAACAGGATGTCTGGCCACTTGCTCCAGC
This sequence comes from Muscicapa striata striata, assembly GCA_030060385.1. Classification (NCBI taxonomy): domain Eukaryota; kingdom Metazoa; phylum Chordata; class Aves; order Passeriformes; family Muscicapidae; genus Muscicapa; species Muscicapa striata. Next base: position 25,160 of record JAREIS010000453.1, on the reverse strand, counting down.
CTCCTCCATCACCCTGCCACAGATGCAGTGGCAGCTCTAGCACCAAACAGGTGCTTTCCTCTCTGTGGCTCTCTTTCCACCCACCCAACTGCACAGGGAGGCTTGTAGAAGGATGGCAAATGGACACTTCAGAAAATGCAAGAAGCATTACCTTAAATGAGAGAAAATAATTCAGACAAACTTGAAAGTAAAATCCTTTGGTCAGTCTTTAAACCTGTTTGTCACCTCCTTTTCAATTCAATATAAGAAAAAAGGAAAGGGATCATAAATAGCTCTTCATAGACGCCCTCCAAAGAATTATTGCTTTCTTATGGGTCTGAAGCAGATGAATTTAACTTCTTTTGGGAGAAGCTTTGGACGCTGTTCTGTCTGCATTTTACTGTTGGGAAATGCTGGGCTAGTGGAATAATTGCACCTCTCTGTTAGCTTTATTGCACCTTCCCTTGAGAATGCTTTGTTTATATCAGTCAGAGATATTGCAAATAAATTATTCTCACATAGAATGAATTCAGTATTCCCCAGGCTGGGGCAGATTAGCACAAATTAAATCCTGTGTTTTCACACCTGATGCTAATAACACTTCATTAACTTTTACTGGAAACAGATAATTGCTATAAATATATTGTATCATTAATTGTGAAATGCATGGATTTATTAAAAAATTGTGGCAATTAACATTTTGCAATTCTGCTGCATAGATTACAGAGAAAATGAGACTTTTTAATTGAAAAAATTACTCCCTTCAAATACAGTAGGAATGTTTTAGAAAGCATAATTTGGGTGCAGAAAAATTGTCAGGTCTATTCCATTAACAACCTCTTCCTTGAGAATGTTTTTTTTAAAGTAGTGCAATTTAATGTGATGCAGAGAGAGCCTGTTTAAGACCTTTCCCTGGCATTAGGTCAATGTTGCCACTATGTTTTTGTGGCCTAGATATTCCAGATGTATGCCTTCATCAGCTGATCTGTTTGGTCTTCTCCATCTCTGCACATGCCAGGATGGGTGCACCAACAAAGAGATGGATTCTTCAAGCCAAAAATTACGGAAAGGAAAGGACATTTCAACAAAACGTGTTATTTAAAACAAGAAAAGAGTATTTTAGTGTAATCCATTAATTGGCCAGCAGCTTGTTTTGTCCTTTCCCCAGTGAAGAAAGACTGTTGGTTTGGGCAGTGGAGTCTCTTATTTATGGAATACCTAGCCATTATTGACAGAGGGGATTTTATCCCCCAGATTTCTAGTGAAGTCTGTGTGTTACTATAGAACACATAAAGGCTTGTGTAACATGCTGGAGATGGTAATTTTTAAAGCTGCTGGTACTTCATACTTTCCAAGCACTCTTCATATTCATCTCAGTGGGTGCTGATCAAACCAATAAACCCTCTCGGTCTTCAAAAAGATGATTGAGTGGAAAGCCTGATAACCAGAGGAGAAACACTTGAGTGTAGGTTATCTGCTAACCGCTTTTTTTCTACTCCACAGAAACTTTCTGCACTGGGAAAAAAATGCCTCAATTGCATGTAGAGTATGTTAGTCCTGAAGGGAAATTATATAACCTAACTGGAACTGTCACCAAAACAGCATATTTTGTGATATTTCCCCTGTCATTCCTGTCTAAAAGTGTGGATAATAATCAGATCCCAGGAACCGCTTTTGTCTCTGTATTTTTATTTATTCTTTCTAGGATATGTTTTTGTAGTATAGTTAAATCAGAGGTGCATGGCATTTGGCTTTTTGCTGCATGAATTGCTGCTGATGTGAATGTCAGTTGGCATATAAAACCAGATTTTCATTTTGTGAGTCACAGTGCATGGAATTCAGCCTGAGAACTCCCCAGACCTTATTATAGGCAAATAAAAAAGGGAAGGAAGGGGGGAGAGGTGATGTCTCAGATATTTTGTTTCAGTTGAAATGAGGTTATCGTGATGAATGATGCAGCTAACAATGAGATTTTTATAGCCTCTCTTGGAGGAGCAGAAGAGCCTGTATTATTGTTGGTTTGCCTTAAGTAATTGTAATCTAAATAGCCTCATGGTTGAAAAGAGCAGCAGAAATCTTTCATATGTGTCTCATAAGCAAAGCTGGTGTGCTTATTTGTTTTTGTCTCATCTGTCCTTATACAAATGTCCTTCATTGTTTGCAGCTTACATCTCACATATTGCCTTGATTGAATATGTCAGTCACCATTAAAGAAGCGTTTACTAGTCAGTTGCTGCTGCCTGTCTCTATTTTTAAGCACATTAGATAAATGGCCAGCATCTGACAAGCTGATCCTGCTACCCGATGCACCAGTGTAAATTAAGGTTGGCTGTGATAGAGGCAGATGGGAGGGAGGGCTTCTGGAAGGCAGCGTGAGAGGAGAGGATGGTGTGTTTGGTGCAGTTGGGCTCTTCTCTCTTTTACCCATACCAGCTATCTCAATCCATATCCACACCATGCACACTGGGCTAACCACAGCTACTCTGCTGGCTCTCTGTAGGTTACCTTTACTAGATGGTCACAGGTTAAACTGGGCCTTGATGTGCTAATGTGAACTATCCTCAAGTTCCCAGACACTGCATGGAAAAATGGAGGAGGTGAGGGGTTTAGTACTTTCTGAAGGAAGTGTTAGGTTTTGCCCCACAGAGTATTTGGCCTTGAGACCACAGCAGAGGCAGTTGTTATTTTCCACTGAGAGTTTAATAGCCTACTGGGAAGATGGAAGGTGTATGCCTCTAAAAGTGGTAAGACTCTTTTTTCTTTGCCCTTTCCTCTCTTCACTGTTGATTTGAATTGTATACAAAAAATCTTGTGGGTTTATTGATGACCAAAATATAATTTATTGAGAGGTTCCATCCCAGTTCCTCAAGTTACCTTTATAGGTTGGTCATGGTAAGCAGAGAAGCAAAGCCCCCAGTAATACATATGAAAGCTGAGGAATATCACCTTAAAAGCTGAGCACAGGAATAGAGACATATTTGATACCATGAAAGTATATTAACCCAAACAACAGGGAGAGGTGAAGGAACAATTATCAGAATCCTTGAAACAGACATTTGTGTATATGATTAAATATCTTGCCGTGCCAGCTGAGGATATTTGTGCCATGGCCATGAGACAGAAATACTCAAAAACCAATCCTTGCATCAACAATGTCAAGTCTGCTTCTAAAAGATTTCTGTGAAAGTATCTGGAGAAACAGCTTCCACACACACTCTGAATTTTATGATAATTTTTTTCTCTGAAGACTTGTCTTCAGATTTCAAGCATCAGTTTTCTGTCTCAGGGAAATGGACTGATCTTTGTTATGTTGCTGATAAGAGAACCTCAGCAGCAAAAGCTTAAAAATTGCAGTTCTATCCACTTTGCTTGAATCGTACATTCTGCCTAGAACTTTTTATTGTACTTAACCAAGAGCCCAAAGGAACCGCAGATCTCATCACATCATTGTTATGTTATCAGCCTCTTCAGAAGAAATTGGCCAGCCCTTCATAGTGAAAATAACATCTCTAAAGTCACCAAGTGGAAAAATGAAATATCCTTGTTTTTGTAAAATAAGATATGTGAGATAAAGAATGTAATCTCACAGCGGTCAAGATTTTCAGATTCCTTCCAGGAATTTATTTTGTAAATAAATATGTAAGTTAGGGTTCTGGAAATTGTGAAAGGACTGTTTCCTTCCCTAGGAATCTGAAGTTGTTTTAAAGGGCTGTTTTCTTCCCAGTGATTTTCTTTTTTGATTTCATTGTTATATAGCACATACTTCTTCATCATTTTAAGGCCTATGTGTGATTTTTTTTTTTAAAGCTAGTGACTAAATGTAGCAATCTTACTGAATTTGTCTCTCTTTTTTAAGCGAAGTTTCCCTTAGCTTCTCTCTGTGTTCAGTACTCCAATCTCCAACAGGATTTATTCCCACAGACTTTGTTTCTGCTTGTCCTATTTCCTTGGAACAATGGCATACCTCGTAGTGCTTTCACCTGCCTTAAGGAGGGTGTTAATGGCTTTTCTCACTTTCTAGCTGGGGACACCCGCTGACTCCATTGAGCAGCCACATCTGTCAAGATACCAGAAAAGACCCTTTTAGGTCATTGAATATTGGAAGCCAGTTTTTGGAGACAGGATGGGTGTTACTGGCAGCTATTTTCAGTGGTAGAAATTGGAAGGCCACTGTTAAAACTGTAAAGTCAAAATTATACGTGTACATGTGTTTCTTATTCCTAAAAATTGATCCATATGGACAAAAAAGTCTTACCACAAAAGTAGTGGTATAAACACAACATTTTAATAATGATGGCAGAGAGTAGGATATTCTTTTATCTTGCCTAATTCTGCACAGAGTGGACTTTGAAGTTTAATTTACTTAGAGAAAAGAACTGTCTCCATCAATCTGAGAGATGAACTTCAAGTAAAAGGTATTGTATGTGTGCAGATTGAAAATGGATTCAGTAATATACACAGCCTAAAAGGCCCTTTGTTGTGTAAAATCTTTAAAGTACCAGGCAAAATCTTTAAACTGTAGTTCTACTTGAGGAAAAAAGAAAGAAAATATCTCCACAAAACTTATTTACTTTTGCATGGGTTAAGGGTGTTTTATTGCCTTGATGCTTTTAAGCTTCAGAGAACAGGATGTTTCATAGCTGCTCAATTTGCTTTAGTTATTATAATTTGAAAGATTCTAATTTGATAATTTGATGATTCTAATTTCCTTCTCTATGAATCTTGATTTTAGTACTAGAGTAACACTTCAGTCTCTGGTATTGATTTTTATGATGGCCAAGCTTTTGATAATAATTTCTGTGGATATTTTCTTTGACACTAAAATCTGAGGATAGGTGAATGGCAAAGCAAATTGAGGACTCAGAAAGTCTAATTTCATGTTTTACAAATATTGTATGTGCTTGCTTGTAGGATGGTCTCTGGGCTGATGAGTACCATGAATCACCAGGGTACATTTGTGTGGTGTGGACTAACTGCACGCTGGGTTGCATTAGCTAAAGCACAGCTAGCTAAGCTTCCTAAGAAGGGATTATTTCCCCCAGCTTGGCCTCTATGAGGCAGCAACTGGATGACTGTGTCCAGTTTTTTGGCCTAGAAATGGGGAGAAACTGATGAAATAGAGCTAGTCCAGTGAAAGGCTACTGAGATGATTAAGGAGGATGAAGCATGTGGTGTTCAAAAGGAATGTGAAGGTATCAGATTTGCTCATTGTGAAAAAGACTGGATCCGGGGTATATCTACTTATACCTTCTGCCATTGTTTGAACAAGAAGGATGAGGAGAAGATGCATGCCCTTCTCAGAAGTACACAGACAAAGACGAAAAGAGATGTTGCAATGAAGGAAATTGTTAGGATTTAAGGATAAAATACTCCAAACTACTGATACTGGTGCAGCTCTTGAACCAGTTGCATAGAGAGATTATGAAATCTTTATCCTTGGAGCAAAACAAAACTTTCCCAGACTTGCCCTAAGGAACCTGACTTAAGTAATATTAGAAATTAGCTCTGCTGTGTCTGCAGGACTTGATGCCTAGGACTGTCTAGCAACCTGAATTATTTTGTAGTTTTGTGGGTAAAAACTACTTTCTCATGCAATAGGATATCTTATCCAAATAGGAAAACATATTAATTCATATCATTAATCATCACTGAAACAAATTCAGATGGAGCATCAGCCAAACTCATAGTTTTTTCTAATGTTAAGTAAAGTGTAAAAGATTCTTTTGATGGATCCCACAGCCACTTTAAGAAGTCAGGCTTTCCCCATTAACTGTGGTGATCCCTTTAAAGCAGTTTTAACTTGTCTTAGCTCTGACAGCTGAACTGTTATTACTCAGGGACATTCAAGCCCCTTCAGAAATGTGATGTTGACAGCATTTCTTCAAAATTTTCTTGCCAACATTCTCAAAAGTATGTTTTACTAAATGTTTACCACTGGCTATACTACACCATAGCTGGCATGGTTAACTTCTCTAACCACAATAACTCATTAGCTCATTTGAACCCTAATACTTAAAGCAGGGAACATGTGTAGAAGTTGCAGAGCCATGTTTGGCTACTAGTGGATTGGTTTTGGGGATGCTTGTTTTTTTGTGGGTGATTGTTGGGGTATAGGTTTTTTATAAGTGCTTTTCTTGTACAAAACCCATTGCTTTTGCTAAAGCTCCATTGCTTACAGATTCTAGCTTCAGGTGCAAGCTGTCATTTCACCATCCCAGGAAGTTTCAGGTATTTCTTTTAAGCACAGGTTTATGACCAAAAGAGAACACAATTTAAGTTGACAGAGTATACAAAGGGTGAAAAAGGAGAACAGAAAGGTGATGTTAAGTGATTTTTAGTAGGTTAACAAGAGTGCATAAATTATGTCTTCCTGCATGTTACCTCAAATGTTAGTGGTAGAGATGGAAACTTAGCCCACACCTCACTTGTCAGTGCTTTGATGACAAAACAACTGTATCTTGGTTTCTTTTCTCATATCCTGATACACAGTTCTGTTAGCAAGGAATGTCTTTTTTTTTTTTCTCTATGGTGGAAGCATGTTCCACATTTAAGAAAAATATTTACCCTTTGCTTACATCCTTTAAAGGTTAAAGTAATGAAGTGGTTAGATGAAGTGTTTGCTGTACTTTTGGTGTAAATGGCTGAAGTGAAAATGTTTTGCAATTTGAGACAGTAATGAGAAAGATGAGGATAAATTGAAGAGATGGCATTAACACTGTCTTTTTGTGCACAATCTCTCACGCACCGTTAGAAGCAGTAAAAATTTGAGAGCAATTATGAGAGAACTAGAGCTGCCAGAATTTTTTTTTCCCCTCTCTCTTGAAATGACCAGAAAAACTGCAGATATAAATGACAAATTTAATAATCAACCAGTATTTACCAGTATGTGCATATATATGCAAGCACAGCAATGGCAATGCTCACCAAGGCAAACTAGGACACACTGTGCCTGCCCACAGTTAGCCCAGCACTGCAGCTGGCTTTGTGGGGGTGGATTTCTGTGGCTGCCACAGGTGTTAGAGATGCTCTGTATTGGGCAGAAAGTAAGACAGGACCTTGAATATAGAAACCTGTATGTTCATGCCTGGCTCCAGCACAAAGCAGCAGTACTGCTATTGCCAAGGAGATACTATGCCTTGGCCTTTCTGGAAAATAGTTGCCCGCTGTCCAGATGTGAAAATTAGTTACTGGCTAACACAGAAATGTTGAGCACCACTTGACAAGACAGCAGCTCACATGTGGAAGACAGACAGACCTCACTGCAGGCTGTGGCTCAGGTAGAAAAGTTCTCTACAGTGACAGTATTTAAAAAATATTTATAAAAAAGCTTCCAAAAGCTTTGTATCTGACAAAGCAAAGTTATTCTGATTAAACTGATAATTTTAAAATAAAACAACTGCAGAGAAACCAAGAAAACCAGCAGATCCTTTCTCTCTGTTTTTCCAGATAGCACGAAGTGTTATTTAAAAAAGGGAAGAAAAAAAAAAAAGGATGTTAAAAGTCTATTTATAAATCAAAACAAGAAAAGCAGGCAAAAAATTGCACAAGCAGCATTAAGGTGCAAAAATGTTCCTTGGACATATTGCAATACTTTTTCAAAGCAGCATATGGGGTTTATTCTGGTGACTCTAATTTAACATGAATAAGAGTCACGTGGAATATTCCTGGCATACTGCTTTGAAAATATATCCCTGCATGATTAAGGAAGACTGAAATATTTTAACCATCTATTTTTATTTTTTAAAACCAATTCTGAAATGTTTTTAAAGGAAAGCATTAATGGAATGAAAATGGTCCAACCCTGAACAAAGCAGTAATGTAACAGGTAGAAATACTACTGGCTTAGCACTGTAAATCTGTTTATGTTTCAGAGGCTGGGTAGTGAAGAGTGAGGAAAACTTGGAATTTGTACCCACTGTTGCAACTGCCTTTGCATTGCTTGACCTTTATAAATTTGTCTTTTCATTTGGAAGATGAAATAATCTTTCCACCTACCATATGCAAAGAGCAGAGGGTTCATCAACGAGAGTACAAGGCAGGACTTGTCTCTGCAATGGCAATTGCCATGCGACAGTATTGACAGCATCTTTAGCTCGTAGATGATCGGGTCTGAAGAAATATGTGCTCTGAAGATCAATTAAAGAGAGGCTCATTAGCGGGTAGGAAGTTCTGAGCAGATGCACCAGCCCTGACAAAGTGAGCCAGAGCTCTAATAGAGCTGGGTCTGGTGTGTGGGCTGAATGTGAAGCAGAGTTGCTGCAGAGAGTTCAGAGAGTCCTTTCTGACAGCCGCTTCTTCCTACTCATCTTGAGAGAAAGCAGGCTTAACAACTTCTTGAAATGTTGAAAAGGATAAGACAGAAAATGTCCATAAAACCATATTGATGAATACAGACATGAGCACAGTGAGGAGTATGGACAGTCATCTGGTGTCCTTCCAAAGATGCCGAGAAAGAGGGAAAAGTTACTTTTCCTTTTCTAATATTTTTTTCTTTTTTTCTCTGTTTTTTTAAAACTGAAAATACCAGGTTTATTTTTATAACTTTAGTTTTGTGTGGGCTGCTGCTTCAGTGCTTGAGGATCTCTTCTGATTGTTTGCAATACTGTATTGCCTGTCCTACTATTATTTATCCATCTTGGCATCAGAGACATGTGAAAAAAGAAAATGCCTGCCTTTTACTAGTTTCATTAAATCTTCACCAGTGGTATCATGATGCTGAACTCACCTGTCCTTTTTGTCTATTGACTTTGAGTAGAGTTTCTCTGTCATTCCAATAGAGTTGCCACTTTCCAGACTTAAACATGACATGAAACAGGAAGCATAAAGAAAGAGTATTTATGCCAGCCTTATTTAAGCAAGAGACTTCATTTAAGCAAGCCTATTTTTATAGTGAGGTTATTTATACTACATTTGACTGAGAATGGGTGTGTGTGGGCATGCTTCTGTTGTGCATGCGACATGTGTTTGGGGTATGTATATTTGGCTGCACATTTCCATGTACCCCGAATGAAAAAGTGGTAGTTAGTGTGTCTGAGAAGCGGATATTTTCAAAGTCTAGCTCAGGGAGATGTTGAAATCCTGAATAACGGATGCCTGCTGCCAGAGGCTGACACAGAATAGAAGCATCAGTAGCTCATTATCTGTGCTCCGAATTACCTTATGAGGGTGTGGATGGAGGATATTGCCCTTTCTAGCTGCAGCGAAGTGCATGCTTCCAATAACTCCATGGTAAACAGCCCTCACTGTTCATTCAGCTTATATGAGAGTTCATTAGACTTTCATTCCTGCATGAGGTGGGGCAGACAGAACACATTCTTCTCAGGAAAATCTGTTGTGTGCTTGCTGGACCTGGAAACTGGACTTGTGTTTTCTATTCTTCTCGCTAGCTGTAGTCTTGGCAATCCCTTTCTGCAACACCAGAGCCTTCTGGCACCCTTCCATGCAAGCCTGGAATGCAAAAGCAGTACTAAGGGGATGTGAAAAACATGGATTGGCCCTCATCAACAGCTATTAAAATAATAGGCTGGAGGTCCTTCAGCAGCAGCTGGGAAGGTGAACCAAGGCAAAGATAACTCTGTAATTGAGTTTTTTTCAGTATACTCTTTCTAAACATCATCAACTAGCATTGTCAGTCTGGCCTTAAAGGTGCACAATCACAGCAATACGGTTTCCTCTTAAGGCTGCTGGATGTCTGATTGTAACTCTTAAATAACATAGAGCAGAAGCTTTTAAAATTCAAATGCACACATAGAAAACTCTTCTCAATAAAAATCCAATTTATTTTTCCAGAATGCAAAGGCAAGTAAATTGGGGTTTTTAGAAATCCAGATGTTTGCTAGCATCATGCATTGTGACATCTTAAGGGTCTGTTGGATAAAACCCAAAGCCCCTGCTTCAGGTCTCACATTACTAATCTTTTCTCCATTAGCAAGGGAGAGCATGAGTTTTGTGTGAATAGATCTTCCTGTGCAGCAGATGTGCCAACACATGGGTTTCTCTAGTCAATAGGGTAAAAAAATCTTCTGTTTAAGTAGTTCCTAAGTACCTATTTATGTCATTAACATTTTTAAAAATCATGTGCCATTCTTTAAACAGTGAACCATGACAGCATCAGACTGAGTTCCAATAACTGAGACAGATGACTTTTTCCTTTATTCTGTCCATCCTATTGTTCTGGTTTTGTTAAAATCAGAAAAGCTGAAGAAATCCTTCTGTTGCCATTTCATATGATCAAGTAGAGATTGAACTACCATCTTCCAGAAGAAGAAAACTGCAATGCATTAATGGAGGTGGAGCGTGCATGCCTGTGAGAGGCAAGATTGAGCACCTACAGGGCATAATTTGTTTCAACAGTGTTAGTATGAAGTACATTCCACAGTGCCCATCCTACGGACAACCAAGCATTAAATGGAAGTCTTAGACTGTTTGGATTGAAGATAAACCTGGCTGCTGTTGCTTGTTTGGCAGCCTGTGTAAAGCATGAGCTGGAGAAGTAGCTAAAGATGGAAGGTAAAATGCTGCAGTGATGTGAATTTGTTCTGTTCTGTCCATTTGTACTCCAGATAGAGTGATTGAATGAGAGAACTGAGATTACAATAACATTACATAACTGAAAATGCTCTCAGTATGTTCCAAAGGGTTTTGATACAAAATTATTATATGTATTTGAACAATGTGGGCAAAGGAGGGAGCAGAGAAAATCATAGACCCAACAGTGGATGAAGAGTCTGTGACAAATTTGGCAGGTAGTGCTCATATGGTCTGAATGTACTGAAAATTTTAAAACTCACAAGGTGATTTCTGAGCATCTTTCAGTTGTGTATTTAAGAGTGCTATCTGAAGAATCCTGAAGCCGATGATATGTACTGTGAAGCCTTCTGCTGTCTTCTGTCTGGATTTATTATAATTGATTTTCAGCGCCCTCTCATGCTATATGACTGCAATGTGTGTTTGAAATGGCAAGACTTAAATGCTGCACAAGGGTGCGATGGCTTGTGTATTTTAAGGGCTTTTTTAATATGATAGCTATCCAAAGACAAACTATGATTGTATATGATACTGTCACCAAACCTAAACATCATTTGAGGTTGTTGGCCTGCTGTACCTACTGGTGTTCTTACCAAGGTTATAAATAATTTTCCTTTTCTTTCTTTCTGCTTGTATCAAAAATGATGCAACTCCAAATTCGTTCACTGTGACAGAATAGTCTTCCTCTAAGCAACCCAGTTTCTCTTTGTTCCTTTCTCGTGCAGTTGTGGTGCCTTTCTTCTTTTTGTTTAATTGATTTTTTGGGCTTTGTTTTTCTAAGATGTGGATATTTTGGTTCTGTTTCAAAGACAAGGCATTTTAGATCTTCTTGGAGTTAATATTGGAGATGCAAATGGAGTCATTTTGTCTAGACTAGGAAGTCTCCTTTCACTACTCAGACTATGTGTAATTATTTAGCAATAGGAAAACTGAAAAATATTCATGTCAGTTCCTGTAGCCAATTTCAGGATTGTTTGTAGGCTGTCTGTGGCTTAGCTGAAGAGCTTCAGTTGTCAGGTAAGATGAAGAAGAATTGCAAATTCAACACCCCTAGACAATCATAATCCAGGCTACTGTTATGTATGTCCAGGACTGTTGTATGAAATTCTATAAAGTTCTGATTTCATTTGTATAAGACAAGTGGAGCTTTTCTTTAATGCCCAGCTTTGTATCTTTAAGTCTTTTAACGTGTATACAGCCTCAGAATGACGGCAACCTACCTGGTGGTGCAGCAAGAGACTTAAATGCTCCCTGTGGTCAAAGCACAGGGGAAGGTAGTGAATACTGAACACACTCATTGGTGCTTAGATGGTGGAAACGCTTTGCAGAATGAAAGGTTCTGTGGTTCCATAATTCATATAGACCTTCTGGGTGCTATGGTGGCAGATCACCTCTGAAGGTCATGTCTAATCTGATTTGCAAAGCTGTGTTACTGACTTTTCAGCAGCTTATATATCACTTGTGTGTTCCTAGTCAGATAAACTTTGTGGTTTGGAGTCGAGCTGTCTTAAATGGCAGACAAGATAGATGTCTCTTTATGCTCTGGCCCAGCATTTTAATTTGTGTTTATGTGTTTCTGTGCAAAATCTTCTTTTGGATGCAGCAGTAGTAGAAAAAAACACCCCAAACCCTCAAAGCTGCTCATTTGAAATGAAGTGTAGGGGCCTCCTGATAAAAGAGTTATGAGGTTTTCTGTACCAAGATTTGGGAAAAACAAAATAAATGCAAAATATGGCCTTGGAAGTCTCTGAAATACTTGTTTATATTATATATAGATAGGTCCTAATTGACACTTCTAAAGTACAGATGTGAAAGGGAAATGTGTAGGTCTTCCTGCAATAAATCAATAGGACAAATTGTTTCTGGTGCAAATCAGCTGCTTCTACAAACGGACTTTTGAAAGGGCTTGAAAGTTTACTCTGGAAGCAGAGTCACTGGGAGCCAGCCACCAAGTCTATGTCTGGGGAACTGTTAGCAGGTTAACCATATCCCCCTTTTAGGTATGTAGGCTAAAAAAAGAAAAAAACACCTAGAAGGATGCGTAAGCATTATATCATCACCAATTGTTCCTCAGCTCCCACACACAAACAGGTCTTGGCCCGTGACAGCATACTGGCAGGAGCTGCTGTCAAATTGACAAGTAGAAGCTTTGGTGTGAAGCCTTCCTGGAAATCTTTTATCCTTTTACTTGAACAGCATAATTTTATCCTGCTATTTTATAAGATTTTTTTCTCAAATCTTATTTATTGTGCTGCTTTGAAATGCCTGGATTTTTCTAGCCTTGAATTTTTGATCTCCCTTAAAAGCTTTCTTAGGTATCTGTGTCCTGTCCTGCTTTAGATTGCAATGGAATTATTAGTGTGTTTCTTCTCACAACACCACCTTGTGAGGAAAAGATATGCAATTTGCAGGGGAGATTACTAGGAAAAGAAAGGGACAAAGGTCACTTTCTCACCTTATGAAAGGTGAGATTTCATAACCTTAAATCTAGTGGCTTGCTGTTGTCAGAAGCAGAGATCTCTGTCACTTCTGCTCCTTTCCCACAAAAGAAGACCTTAAAACTCAGATCTTCTGAGTTCTTGACTGGTTGCCCTAATCTGGGACACAATCTTCTCTCTGTCAGTATGTAAAATGCAGATGGGAGTTTTGGAAACTGGGCCAAAGGGAAAATTTCTCTAGGTACATCAAAGTTGCACTGCTAATCATTATTTTTTATTGGAGTGGGGCTTTGTTTAACAAAGCACAGCCTAATGAAGAGTTTTGAACTCTGTGTATCACATAACAGAAAGGAACAATTTATTTCACGAGAAATCTCTTCAATTTAATATTGGCTTTAAAAAAATATTAATTGCAGAGGACTCCTAGGAATGTGCCATTTGGTTTTTGTTGTCCAGTAGTGTTTAAACTTGGTTTGCATGACTGTTTTAAGCTCTACGTTTTGACTTTGCTTCTACTTACAATGCTTCCAGTCCATGACATGACAATGACAGCTAGCAAAAATAACCTTGGAACTGTTGAAGTGTTTCACCATTCACAAACAAATGACAGAGCATGCTCCACACTCCCAGACCACCCTCTCCCCTGTGTGATTTAGGTGGAAGGAAGGGTGGGAGAAGGATGGAACTAGACAGATTGCTTTTTTCCACAGCAAGTTCTGTCGAGAAATCTAGGCTTTTTAATTAGCCCTTGTTCCCTTAAAATGTACACTGAATATCTTTAAATCAGTTATCAATATCACAGTTTAATATTTCAGAACTAAAAGAATGACCACAAAAGCTGGCAAGCTCAGGGTAATCTTTATAGTGATGGTGCTGCTCCAAGGGCAAATGAAAATCCAGAAGTACAGCATTGCCAGAAGTGAAACCCTTACAGCATCCTCAGCCATTACAAATACAGTTCTCTCAGAATCTCATTTCTATGTCAAGAATTATAATTGAGTCACAGATGCCCTAAAAAGCCAAATCTCTGGAGTAGCTTTCTCTTATGCCCTTGCTCTTGAGGCTTGGAAGACCTTCCTGGACTCTAGATTAGACTCAGGTAGAAGACATTTAACAGGGAGTGGCCATTATTGTACAAGGAGATTAATCTACCTGCAAGGCTCTGTCATGGTGCATTTTAAAATGCTTCTATTTACCATGGTAAATGGAGTGGATTTCTGTTATTAGTACAATATTGAAATGTTGAGGTTTTTTAAGAAGGGCTTTATTTTTTTATTCTTCTTTTACTTAAACAAATGCAAGTAAGGGTTCCTGAGAAAGGAACGTATCCTCATTTTTTTCCATCTGAAATTCTTTCTTAACACCATGATAATAGTATGTCGGTGTCTCATAGTCAGTCTGGGGATATCTTTTTAATAAAAATGCATTAACTTCACTTTTCATTTTGCAGTTTCAGTAACAGAAACATGGAAAGGATGAAAGATTTTTTTTCAGTGTCCCAGAGAAAGTCTGAGGAGCAGCCAGAAAATCCCCCTAAATGCCAAGTTGTTCCTTTGCTTACTGTATTTTTGGCTTAGGAATCTTTTCTCTCTCTCCAGTGTTGCTTCCTTTCTTCTAATGATCTCTCCTTCCTTATATTGTCAGAGGTCAGGACAGAGTTTTCTTCAATGACTAGCAACCCTTTGGTCATAAGGATTTCTTAGTGGTGTGTTCCATCACGCCCTGAACAGGACAAGAAATGCCTAGTGTAGAATTAGTTGCATGAAGATTCTGGTGTCTGTAGGTGCCAGATACATTTTTGGAGGTTTCCTAATAGCTGTCTCAGATTTTCACCTTGCTTTGGAGAGATACAATGTATGGAACTGAAAAGCAACATACAGTATTTTGACTGTAGTCTTGTCTTCTGCTGGTCAGTTACTTAAACTTGAAATGTGAATAAGGTGTATTATTTGTTGGACCAAGTCCAAAACAGGGAAGATGATCAGGGGGCCACAGTTTCTCTCCTATGAAAACAGGCTTGAAAGAGTTGTGGTTGTTCAGCCTGGAGAAGAGATTGCTCCAGGGAGACCTTAGAGCACTTTCCTTAGATGGAGAGGGACTTTTTACAAGGGCATGAAGTGACAGGACAAGGTGGAATGGCCTTTAAGTGAAAGGAGATTGGTTTAGGTTAGATATTAGGAAGAAATTCTTTACAGTGAGGGTAATGAGGCACTGGGACAGACTCCCAGATGGATGCCCCATCTCTGGCAGTATTCAAGACCAGGTTGGATGGGACTTCAAGCAAACAGCACTCATAAAAGCTATCCCTGCCCACAGCAGAGGGGTTGGAACTAGGTGATCAGACTTAAACTGTTCTATGATTGTGTCATTTGGGCACACAGTGTACTTCCATAGCATATGCATGCATGCATAAAAGCGAATACTCCTGGGGTATGTGCACACACACGTGTCATGGCATGTTTGCACAGGGATAAAGTCAACACATACCCAGCTCTGTCTGCGTGTACTTTCCCAGCATTTATGAAAAGAGAGCGCAAACTCACAATCAAGAAGCGAGAGCAGAGGGGAAAAAGGATGAGATTGCCGTTGATTATAAGCCTGGCAGCAGATTGCTACACAAATCCAGCCCGCTGCATCCAGGCTGTTTCCATGGCGATGGAGCGAGTAATTGTGGAACACCGGCGCGCTCCGCCGCGGCCCCCGCCAAGGTGGACGCGGATGCCGGGTTCCCGTCAGCGCTTCCTCTGGGTGAGCGCTGGGCTTTGGGACAAAACGAGCGGGCGGGAAGGGGGAGCCCCAGAGACAGGGATCTCTGGTCTATTCATCCCCGCCGTGCGATGGCAGGATGCGAGGGAAGAGGCGCTATTCCGCGGAAATACGGTCTCCCGAGATGCTAAATAAGCGGGCAGGAGTTTCCCTGCCGCGGAGTGGACTGCTATTGGCTGCCGCCGCCCGCTCGTGCCAATGGGAGCCTGCCGGGCGCCCGGCGTAGAAGCGGAGCTACGCGCTCGGCCCGAGGCGCGGGCAGCGCGGCGGGCGAAGGTGCGCGACCGCGGGACAGCGCCTCTCCCATGGCTGCGCCAGGCGCAGGTCCCCGCCGAGAGCCTCTCCACGGAGCATCTGCCGCTGCCCGTGCGCACGGTGCCGCCCGCAAAAGGCAGCATTAAGTCATTCGCTCTCTGCCGTGTGGGAGGTGAATTTGTCATCGGGAACGATGGAGCTACGAGATCTCTGTAAGTAGATCCGTGTATTTTATCCTGCTATTTTAGCCTGGCCATGGAGCAATTAATGGTGTCGAGGAATGGCAAAAGCAAATTAGTTGCAACTGTAAATAGCGCAAAGGATTCCTCAGTTTTGTTTCGCGTGTAGCGAGATGTGTTCATCAAAATGGTCTCAGGCATCAGACAAACTAGTCAGCTGTTTGCATTGCCTTGGGTGTTTTTCTTAGCCTAATTAAGGTTAGTCTGTGGAAGGATGCTGTGTTCTTCGGGGTATTCTAGATCACTCCTGTGTCTGAAAAGGAAAGCAAACCACATAGGGCAGAATATTGCAGGCACAAAAGTCTTAAGTGCCCACATGAAGTCACCAGTATTTGTAGTGTCAGTATAATAATAACAGGTATGTTATTACAGTGATTTGTCAAACGCCAGTTCAGACCCTGAGCCAAGAAAACACGAGTTGCTTATCATTCATCACTCTACCCAGTACAAAAAAATAATTGCTTTTCCTACCCTTCATATACCTCTTCTCCTTTTTTCAAATTGGTTTCTTCTTCTCCAAAGGCTTTTTAAAATATGTTTAATTCAAAAGCTTTCCTATTTGTTTATGAAATCTGTGAGTGCATGGAAAATGTGGAGAGTTTTCTTTTTCATTATTGTGGGGCATGTAATAGAGTTGATTCCTTTGCCTGTTGGGACTCTGCTTTGGATTCTGTAAAGCAGAAACAGTATATTTAGAAAAGGAAGTGTGCATGCAAATCTGTCCCTCTGCAACCCTCTGGGGTTACTTCAGTTACACCAGCCATGAATTCAGCTCAGTACTGTACATGTTTTATCATGACAGGGAGCTTTGCTGCATGGAGCTCATGGTTGTCTCTACTTAGCCCTCTCAGAGACTGTAGTCATTTTATCTGGTTTGTGAAAATACATAGGAGAAATGGCAGACATAGGAAGAAAAAGATTTTGAAAAAGAACTTTTTGTATTTTCACCCTCTGCTTGAGCTGGTCAAGTGTATCAAGGTATTTTTTCTGCAATCAAACTAGGTGCAAACATCGTATGAAGCTGGCTGCATTTTAGGCATCCATTTTTGTTGTCTTCTGTTCATTTTAGAACTTAACACACAGCTTCATTTCCCAGCATTAGGAACTGCTGAGAAGTCACATTTCTGCCTGGGAATATCAGGCTGAGGGTGTAAATTTTTTTAGATGTGGTTTAACTGGTCAGCTTTGCTTTTCGTTTGCAAGTTGTGGCAGGAAGGTGTGCATGTGGAGCTCATCCCTCCAGTTAAAGGAATCTGTGTTGCCTCAGAGTCTATGCCAAAAAAAGAATTGTCAGTGTTTTGAAGAACTGATGGATCAATATAAATTAAAAAAAAAATACAGAAGATAGAATTCAGTGCATCAATACAGGAAGAGTGTCTGTTGGTGTGCGTAAAGCTCCTCTATGTAGTTTTGAGTGTTTAACCCAATATATCACAAATGCACAAGGGACCCCTTATTAAACTTGAGTTATTGCTTTTTCTGAAGACAGATATAAGTCACTCTTCCCTGTGTTTCCCAGGGGTGTTTGGGTCACCTTTTATTGAAATGATGGCTCCAGGCATCATCCTATGGCACTGGGCTTAGAAAAAAAAATCATTTTTCTAAGGTATGCAAAAAATAGAGAACTGTTTGCTCCTAATACAATACTTATTTTTGTTCAGTGATGAAAGTGCCAAGAATGTTTTGGGTTGTTTTTAATGAGGAAGGTATTTTGCTGCTATGTCACCTTTCCCAGGGTCTTGTATGATTAATCTTTACTTAGCACTGTTGTAGCTGAAAATCCCATTGTGTATGGCAGTCTAGGCAAAGAGGTGTGCCCACTCCCCATCTTGAAGGTGGATGTTTGATCTAGGCTAAGGTATTCCATAAAAATCTGTGAGAAAGCTTCAACCCTTACACACCTGGGCATGGGTTGTTCCTGGCTCCAGGCAGGTAATTTTGAACACCTTTGGGATCCATCAAAATGAAGCTTAATCACACCTTTGAGGATTTTTAATTCCACACCTACTGCCTTCTGCTTTATTTTCTGATTGCTGATGTGAAAGCATAAGAGAACATTGTCTTTTAAGGTCACTGCAACTCTTAAGACAATATTTTAATTCTTATTAGCACTCCAGGGATATAGTTCAAACAGCATAAACCTCTCAAGTTTAGTCACCAGTGTTAGGCAAATACTGTAGGTGATAGAGTTCTTTTCTCTCCCATAACTTTGTTTGAAGGGATTTTTTTGCTTGTCTATTCCTGTACATTAGTGGAGGGAGGGAGGGAGACAGCCTATAACTGCTAAGCACTGGATCAGTCTGTCTGAGGGCTTCAAACCATAGTGGTGCCTGAGATGGAAAAACTCATGTTGGAATCAAAGCCATGCTTGCATTAAATTTTTGACCTGATGGTGCAGAGAACTGTTGCTCGTCATTAGTGCTTAGGGATGATCTATATGGGAAAGGCATTTCAGATTCCCGGCCTATAAGGATTCCAGCAACAAAGGAGTGAGTAGGCTTCAGTAGAGCTGTGGCATGCTGGCAGCAGTTCGGAGGATGCAGAAACTAAAAAAAAAAAAAGCTATCTTGGGGTAGCTTTAATTGGCTGCATTGGAAAAGACTTGGTTTAAGGGGCTCATATGCCTTCAAAAATGCTTGGTGCCAGACCAAATTGGCACAGCTCCACTGACTTACGCGAGATGCCACCAGGCATTGATCTGATCTTCAGTCTTATATTTTTCTTGGAAGAGTGATATTTTCACAAAGACAGCAGTTATTTTTTTCTTTCAATTTGCCTCAATAATGTTAAATTGAAAACTTAAGTGGAATAGACATTCCACAGATTTTGTTTTGTTTCTGTGGGCTTTAAGCTTAATGGGTTATCTTTTATCTGTTTGTAGAGCCTCATACCCATATGTCAGTCTATAGTGGAAGCATAGAGAAGAAATTCTGATATGAGCTTTATATGTGTCGAGAGATATTAAATTTGAATATTTCATTATTTCCCTGGATCTTGACCCTCCTTCAGTTACAAAAACCCTGGTGGTTATTCATGTTCTAGGGAAAGAGATGCTAGAGCCAGAGTCTTCAGTTTTGCCTCAGTTGTATATGGTTTTCACCCCATTATTCAAGTAAGTCGGTACAAATTTTTACACACAGGTGTAAAAAGGGTGGATAGATACATTCACCTCCAATGAGGTTGCAACTCCAAATAAGACTAAGCGCACAAATATAAACAGTTCCTTATCTTTGTGCCTGAAAAAAAACCCACTTTTTAGGAAAAGTTTCTGCATGCTAAGTCTTGGCTTACATAAAACATCATGCCATGGAAAGCTCTCACTCCCTGTTAAATGCATACACACTCACATCTCCAATGGCACATGCACACAACAAAGCAACACCAAGCACAGAATAAAAATGGAACGGCAGTGAAACAAAGACTTGTGAATTGTGAAAAGCCCATTGATTTGCTTGACACCCATTTTGTTCAATATTGTGCAGTGCTAATCTAAAAATTCCTATGTGTCATGAAAACTTTTCAGAACAATAAGAACTGTCAATTCCAGCACATTTTACAGACGTGCCATTATTCTTCTTGTCTTGGAGCACTAAGTGGCATATAGAGGGATTTTTTTAGCAGGAGTTCAGGACTACTCTCGTAAAGAGGAATCGCGTGCCACTACCTCATGGATATTGTCATTTGAAGCTAGAGTTCAGCTCAGCACAGGCTCCTGGGAGCATGTCTTTCCTCATCTGAGTGTGCTGCTTTTATGGATCTCACTTACTTTATCTCTTCAAAAACCCACAACTACAAACCACTGCTTTTTACTGTCTCAGATGCAATAATGTAAAAAACAAACAAACAAGCAAACAAACAACCCACCCACCCCTCCCCCCGCGTATATTCTTTCTACATTTTGACTTGGTATCTTCCAGAAATCTAGAATATTTTAACAAAATTATACCCCTCCTCCACCTGCTGCTTCTTAAGGAAAAGTGGGGACAGCAGCACTCATGGCCACAAGCAGAAGTTTTTATTAACTCCTTTTTTTCTTGAGATTGTATTGATGATACTTCTTTCTCTGGGAGCATCTGTGAAGAAAATGCTCACACACCCTACATTACCCGTCATTAGCGACTACAGCCCCCCTTAGACACATGCCTCTGTGAGGAGGAGCATAATGAAGGGAAGAAACAATGACTTTATGTCAGAGAGATTAAATTTTAAGTCCTTTATCACAGGCCATGTAACTTGAAAGTGTTTTGTCTTCCATACTTACACTTCCCAGGGTATCACCATATGCATACATACCTCACCCAACTTAAATATAAGTTTCATTACAGTAAGGGTCATGACATTCACTCTGAATATGAAAATATTCATTCAGTTATGCATCCTTGGTTTTGGTAACTTGCAGAATCCACACGTTGCAATAAACCTTCCACATGTTCAAAAGTCTGCAGAGCACAGATCTGTTTTTTGTGGACTTCACAAAATTCTAGCACGTATTGCTACCTTGGAATTCAGTGGTTTCAAAAAAGCATGTGAAAATCACACCTCAGAGGACACGCATGACCTTCATTTAAACGAGAACTTTAATTAGCTCTATCTTGGGCATTTTAAACTCCTCTGTAATGCACAAAAGCAATCTTGTAATGGGGTGTAAAAGAAGATCTTCTTACTAATGTTAGCCCACTGTCAAATAATACATCAAATAATATGCTCTTATCCTGAATCACTGGACTGCTTTTATCAGAGCTTTTGATGTGGCAAAGAAAGTGCTTGTTCCATCGCTACAAACCCAACTCTTTTAGTCTCCCCTTCTCTTTGAACTTCAGTTTTCTTAAGACTTGGAATATTGTGATATAGAGAGCAGCATTCAGAGCTAGGTATTTCAAGACTCACATTCATAGGCATTTTAGAAGCCACACAAAGGCATTTTCTTTAAGTGTTAAAGTGTGGTTTTCAAATATAGGTAACCTTCTGGCTTGACCTCTGGATCCACTCCCAGTCTGCATTTCAAGAAAAAGAATCTATCCACATACAGTTACCTTCAGTAAGATCAAAGCTGTCATTGTGTTCTGACACCTGTGAGAAAGAAATTGATACATTAAAAAAAAAAGTGGAGAAAATTGTGAAAAGATTTGAATGAGTTCATATTTATGAAAGTCATGAACCCACAGATCTTGGAAGCGAAGGAAGGACTTTCATGATAGCTGTAGAATGTTTCTTTATTTGTTAGCTTTGCCAAGTTAATTAAACAGACTTGAAAACGTAAACAAAAATAGATTTTCTAGATCCCTACAAATACAGCTCTGCAAGTGCTTTGCCATGAAAGTTAATAAGGTTCTAACTTTTGACTGTTTTTTCTGTCTGGTGCCTAACAGAAGCCACTGCAAAGGATGGTGTTATTTCATTCTACTTTTGCAGCCCCTCATCAGTTTCCACCATTTTCTGGCAAAGGTGTAAGTTGTCATAGATTTATTCCAGCTTCAGTAGATACTTCTTGAAGGATTGGAGAGTAGGTATCTTCAGATTGAGAAATGCAGCTCTATCTGCTCATATTTCCTGCTGTCCTGTGTGAAAGCACCAGAAAGGCTTTGCAGAGCTTGTTCTTCCTCCGTGTAGATGGATCGTCAGCAAAAGACACAGCAGAGTCAAGGTGTGAGTTTTGCTGAGTTGCTCTCTTGCCTCAGTAAAATCAGCGTTAGCAGTCCTTGGCTTTCAGCCAGCTGGGATGTTCCACAACATGCTGGGGTTAAAGCTTTGAATGCCCTACAAGGGAAGCGTGTCCCAGTTTTTGGCAGTACTGCAAGGGAATCACCTCCACATCAGATAATTCAGCATGGTGCTGAGGAGGATTGTGTGTGAAAGATCCTTGTCCTGCAAAGAAACTGCCTCACACTTCCTGCGTTCAACACAAGGCATTAAAATATACCTGTGGCCCTAGCCACAGGGAAGGGAAGGACTGTAGATCAACCAGGCTTCTCTCCTGATCCCCACTGTGCCCTCACAAGGGACCTTCTGCTCTCCCCCTTCCCATACTCATCTTTGGAGGCTGGAATTAAGCCACTTGGCCAACAGAAGCTCCTCTCAGCTTTCAGAAAGGGTAGCCTCCCTGATCTGAGACTCTTTGTTGTCTGTTCAAGCTCTCAGGGTCGTGCTTGGGAATAGCTGCAGCTTCAAAGAGATACAGAATGTCCCTGAAACCTCCCACTTTTACAGAACCAGTTGCTTTGGTGCATAGAGTAGTGAATAAACAAAGGCTTGAGTTGTTTTGTATATGATGTTTTGTATATGCTGTGGGGAAATGGGTTATATGTTAATAATTGGTCTTGAATTGTTCTGCTTTTAAATGCTACTATAACCCAGTTAAATATTTCATAGAAGAGTGGAAGTCTATTCACAGCAGTTTCACAAGTAAATTCCTTTGTTCTCACTTTCAAACTTACCTTTTAAAATCCCCTATTCAAATTATCACCTTATCTCAAACAGCAACACAGTGTTTTGCCATTATGCTTAGAATGTCATAAGTTTCATTTTCAATGGCAAGTGAACTTATGCTCATTTCTAATGGTACTGAAAAGGTACAAGTGATTTTACATCAAGTTCTGCTTTTTCATGCATAAAATTATGTATCAGTTCATGCCTGCATGCAGGATTTTCATCATTCTACAGTCATGGACATCTATTCCAGAATGAACTTTGCACCAATCCCAATAACAGTTTTCATTGCTAAAGGTTCTAGCTTAGTGAATTTTAAGGCTTTGAATTTGTATTACATATTTAAGGTATAAGCAAGAAACTTCTGACAAAGAATGTCTTTAGTGGAGGAAATATTGCCTGTTTCAGGCATACCGTTCTGACCATTAATGTTTATCATTGACCTGGTAAGATAAATAATTGCTGCATTGTGTCACATTTTTTTGGTTTTTAAAGGACTTTCTGCGAGGTTTCAACAGAGAAGAAAAGACACACCTTTCTAATTTTGTTAACTGTTATTGGGTACTAGTAACTGAGTGAAATTCGGAGGTTTTTTTCACTTGGAGAGATAAATGACAGATTCGTAATGTGAAAAGTATAGGAAAGCCCTACAGATAATTCTGTGACTTTCAACTTAAACTCCAGAGCTCAGCTGCTGATTGTTCCAGAAGTTTGCCTGAACTATGATTTAAAGATTTTATTGCACCAAAATCCCAGAGGTTATTGCAGTTCGCAGCAGATAATCACATTAATTTCTAAAGATTATAATCCAAGTGTGTGGTTCTTGTGATTGTGAAGAAAGGTGTACATTTCAGACACCTGGGCCTGAATCCAGACCCTTTCAGATCATGCCCTCAATCTGATGTTCTCATCACTGCCTCTGCATCATTGCTGCTGGCAATCTATTTAACCTAGCAATGGTATTGTGCACCTCTGATGCCACAGCCCATTTGGAGCATCTACATGTCGTCAGCGCCACAGACCACCTGTAAAAAGTGAACATGGCAGGTTGCTTTCAGTGCAGAGCACAGTAGTCCTGCTTTACAATTCTGGTCACCTCAGCATTATCCATTGCTTACATGGTGAGGGTGCAAAGTCAGGAGCTGCTTAAAAAGAATACCTGTCCAGAAAGCAAAGCCTTGGCCATGTTGAAGCAAGTGCTAGAACTCGCATCAGTTTTTGGCTCATCCCCAGAACTAAGGGGTTGAATTCCTCCTGGGCTGAAGTGGTCAAATTGCACCATGAAGTCAGTCAAATGGCATGTCCTCCTAAAGAAAACAAAAGTTGTCAGAGAGCTCTGTGTGAGTCAGTCACAAAACAAGTAACAATTTTGATTACTAATATACAAAAAAGACTGTTCCACCAGAGATAACAGCTTGTTACTTGCTTTGCTTTCAGTATGCAAGGGACAAAGGAAGAGAAAGTGCATACTTGTAGTCAAATTGGCTGCTACAGTCCAGCAGCACAGTCAATCAAATTGTTTCATCCTTCCAAGTCATTCTGTAATGTCACTGATTTGTCTTGCTTCCATACAATTGTCCCCTATTGATAATTCCAGTTTTGTCAAGGGATGACAGAGATTTTGCAGAAAACCTGCAGGCTACTCTTACCAGCAGGAAACAGTAGGAGAGCAAAGTAAGATTGCCTCCTTTTCATTGATGCCTATAAATAGTCCATGCTAACCCTAACAGCCTTGAAGATGTAGAGAGCCTTTTTAAAAAAAAAAAAAAAATCCATTATTTTTAAAACTATATTGACTCAGCAGAAGTAGATGTGCGTTTTTTAGATCATGATAGGTTAACAGTCAAGCCCTGCTGTGAATGCTTAGCTCTTCAATTCTGGCTTTAATGTTTTAAATTTATTTTAACTCTGCAGTGTATTGGCACAAGTTTTGATATTATGGTCAGAAAGGATATTGCTTATTTACTGTATATATGCAAGTGCTATCCAAACATGATTTGAGCTACTTTAAAAAGTGTAAGAGGTTTCTTAGGAAAGCTGAGTCCTTTGGTCTTGCAGACAGGAGAGGTTTTTTTCTAGTATGTATGCATCCAGTTAGAAATCCAGATTTATGTAGTAGGAGGAGATAATTAGGGTGCTTGTCATTACTGATGCAAAAAGAAAAATGGTTGCCTCTGTGTATATAGTTGTTAAAAATAATCTGGGAATACATTACCTTTTAGTTTGTTCTGTAGTTCTACAAGACTTTTTACTAATACAACTCATAGGATCTGCAATGGAATGGTAAATATCTGCAGAAGAGGAAGATCTCCGTATTTCCAGGTTAATTTTACTTTTTCGTGTGATTCCAGGCAGATTTAAAAGGTATCACTAAAAAAGTAGTTCAGTACATATGCCATGCTGACAAATGTTTATGTGAAACAAGGCTCTAAAACAACATAATGATATGAGCTGCTAATCAAGTTATTTCCCTGCACTTATCAGTCTGAAGGAAATCTGAAAACACCACAGAGAATTATAAAAAAGGAAA